>PVIW01000305.1:520701-587274 GCA_004026585.1 Noctilio leporinus
CCGCCCCCCGACCCCGTTAGATGGGCGCGGCCTGAACCAGTCCCAGCCTCTGCTCCCACTTGGTATTCCAAGCAGGCAGTTTGTTGTCTCACTGCTGCAGACGGTCATTTGCAGGCTTGAAGCAAGTCACAGCTCGTCAGGGCAAGTCGGTTTAATGGGACATGATTAGAATTTAACATTTGTTTTTAATTTTAATTAATTAAAAATTAATTTTAAAAAAGAAAAGAAAGTAAGGCCCTGGCTGGTGGCACAGCGGATAGGGCGCTGGCCTGCAAACCCAAAGGTCGCTGGTTTGATTCCCAAGCCAGGGCACATAACCAGGTTGCAAGCCAGGTCTCCAGCCAGGTCCCCAGCTGGAGGCAGGTGAAAGGCAATCATACGTTGATGTCTCTCTCCCTCTCTGCCTCTCTCCCTTCCCCTCTCTCTAAAAATAATAAACAAAATTTAAAAAAGAAAGAAAAAGAACTATCAGAGAGCCAGAGCAATAGTAAGGCTAATACTACATCATGAAATTTGTTTCAGTGATGTTTGTGGGTGTGGGGGAGGGGGTTATGTGAGTTTCAAATCACAATTTAATCTTGTGTTTCTTAACTGTGGGTCTAAATCAAATGAGTTTAGAAAACACTGGCTTGGAATAATAAAGCATCTTGTTTGGGACTCACAAAACTCCAGCTGTGTACCCCTCCTCTATCAGCAGGCCCCACATTTTAAGTCTAATGTGCGAGGAATGTTTCAATCTTACCACAAATCAGTGGCTTTTTTTTTTTTTTCTTAAGATTTATTTACTTTAAAAGATTTTATTTATTATTTTTTAGATAGAGGGGAAGGAAGAGAGGGAGAGAGACATCCATGTATGGTTGCCTTTCACCTGCCTCCAGCTACAGACCTGACTTGCAACCTGGTTATGTGCCCGGCTGGGGAATCGAACCAGCGACCTTTGGGTTCGCAGGCCGGCACCTTATCCACTGTGCCACCAGCCAGGGCCCAGATTAGTGGCTTTTAAACTTTCACCATGACCACCAATCAAAAATTGATTTTACATCACAACTCAGTGCATGCACATATATGCATACAGACACACTAAAGTTTCATGAACTAATACCCTCACTATGCGTGTGACACATCGCATATTTTCCTTCACTTCATTACGTAGCAATGCTGGTCACAAGCCAGTTAGACCACATGGTGATAATGCATTTAATTTATCAAAGCATATTTATTTACACCTTGATCTCAGGAGAAGCATGAATTTCCATGCGAGTCTTTCGAAAGGCTCATTTAAAAATAGGAACTTCCAGCCTGCACACCAGGATTTAGTTTGCAAGAGTTAAGTAATCCCCTACTGAATCAGGATCACCCCTTTGTACAGAATGCTACCTGCATTCTCTGTGGCGGGGAAAGCTGACCTGGGAGGGCTCTTTGACTCGCTGTATGATTTAAGCCGGAGGCCTGAGCAGTGCCAGGCTAGAATCGCCTGCAAGACCAAGCCTGTCCTCCTTGGGAAGGAAAGCATGTGTGGACTTGAGAAACGGGAATGTTTCCACTGCTGAGTTAGCAGTTTGTTGGCAGCAGCCATGAATCCTGCTGTTCTCCCCTCAGAGAAAGGGGGGGGATGGGCCCGGGGAGGAGGTGCGCCTGTGCCAGCTGGCTCTCGGGTAGCACTGATTTGTACTCAGCAGTTGGCAATGGCAGGGAGGTGTATTCCGCCCGTCCCAGGAGTGCCAAAGAGGACCTGGCGGATGCTGGAGAGAAAAGGTAGAATTGCAGCAAACTGAGGACGAGTCACGTCCCAGAGGATTTGCAAAAGGCTGTAGCTATGTACAGTAGGAGAGGAGTGGAGTGGGCAGCGTGGAGCCACATCTTGGAGGAATGACGTGAGGCCTGAGAAGAGGGTGGTGTCTGGGAGTGCCTGGTACTTTGAGCCATCAGCAGGTGATAGGTGGGCACATAGTCTCTTATTAAACAGTTGCTGATGGAATGAGTTGGGGATGCAGTTGAACAGCAGCTGGGCTTGTGGAGGGCGTGAGGCCTTGGAAGCTAGTGAACTCTGGCCAAGAGCAGTGGCACCAGGCTGTGCTGAATGGGAGTCTCCAAGGGCAGATTGTCCTCTTGGTGCCCGCAAGCTCTGAATGCACATCCGTACTGGGTTGCTTGGATGCTTTTCAGGCTTCCTGGCTCCAAAGAAAGCTGGTTTGAGGGATACTCCCCTTGAGGGAAAAGTAGGGAGAGGCCCCTGGGCGATCCTTCCTTAGAGAGGCTGGGCTGGTTAAAGAAAAACTAGTTTCTGAACTTGTCCTCCAGGCCTGCAAGAACGGGGTGGACAGCTGGGGAGCCTTCGTCCTCCCCCAGAACCAGTCTGTTCTATTCTGTGGGAAGCAGATGGCCAAGTTTGGGGATGGTGGTGGCAGTTTTGGGGGAAGAATTCAAGGGGGCCAGACCCTTGGGACTCAAGGAGGTGATTTGGGTAGAGTGTGCCAGGCAGGACTGGGCTGGAGATGTGGGCGCAGGAAAATGAGAGGCAAGGTGATAGATAATAAGATTATGATGCTTTGGGTGGTCCCTGCCCCCAAGGTGCCATTGTTGGGGGTAAAGGAACATGCCTTAAAAGGGTACCCCCACATTGTGAAATTGCCCTCCAAAAAGATGGTGTAACTTACACTCCTGTTCCCCTACCCTTTCACTAACACTGAGTATCCTCAGCTTTCTTTTTGCCAACGTGATACCTGAAAATACCACATTTTCTTTCTCCCAATGAATTTTATTTCTAAAAGAAGTCATCGTGCTCTGGCTGGTGTGGCTCAGATGGTTGGAATTCTGACCAGTAAACAGAAAAGGTCGCTGATAAGGATCAATCAGTCAATAAATAATGCATTATGTTTTAACCTTTTAAATCTAGCACACGAATTTGTCTTACTACTATCCCATGGAAAATTAGGAAGTTTCCTGATTTGATTTTTAAAAATCAGTTCACAGAGCTGCCTAGCAAACAACCTTTTAGTAATCAGAAAGTGATTATAAAATTACGTGTGTATCACTGGTTCATGAGAAAATGTCAAACATGGTAATACTCTGAAAATGAGGTAAACTAAAAAGGGCCTATTAAACTATCATTAAATTAGCTTCTTTATTCTTTTTTCAATTACAGTTGACATCCAATATTATTTTACATTAATTTCAGGTGTACAGCATAGTGATTAGACATTTATATAATTTACAAAGTGATTCCCCCTTGGTGATGCTAGTACCCACCTGGCACCATGCAGTTATTACAATATTGTTGACTAAAGGGTAGGGCAAACATAGGTTGTTTTATGGAAAATAAGATAATAATTAATAATAATGCAAAAATAAACTCTGTTTCATGGACTCACAACTGCAAACCTACGTTTGCCCCACCCTGCATATTCCCTATGCTGTGCTTTTCAACCCCATGACTATTTTGTAACTACAAAAATACACCATTTTAAATTGTGCATTTCTTTGATGTCTAGTGTTTGAAAGGTTTTTTTTTGTTGTTGTTGTTTTTTTAATAAATTACTGGCCACTTTGTTAGTTCTTCTATAAGTTGTTTACAGATTATAGATTTGCCTTTTTAAAAAACTGGATTTTTTTTATCATGTGAAAAACATTGATTTGTAAGAAGTCTGGATGATTTTTGGTGATGAATCTTTGTTCTGTTATATACACTACAAGGAGTTTCTCCCCTATCAAGTTTGCCTTTAACTCTGTCTATGGGATCTTTTCTATACAGAAGTTTAAATTTCAAACGTAACCCAATTTGTTTATATTTTCTTCTATGGTTTCTGGGACTTGTGCCTTTCTTATGAAACCTTCCCATCCTGAGATCATAAACATATCCCCTTACATTTTCTTCTAATGGTTGTATTTTAAAACATTCTTTAATTCATCTAGATTTTAAAAATCTGTAGTGAGGTAGAAATTAAATATTTTGTTGGTTACATTTTCCTAATGCCATTTATTGTATAGATCTTCCTTCCACCATTGGTTTGAATTCTGCCTTTATTTTCTAAGTCCCCACACGTACTTGGGTCTGTTTGCCCAGTGCCTATTTGGTTTTGCTCATCAATTTGGCAATTTCTGAACTTTTTTTCTCCTGGCTCCCTCCCAACTTGTTCTCCCTTTTCAGAAAACTCTCAAGTGTTCACATATGTTGATCTTAATCTTCTTCATCATAGTCGAAAAAAGAGATTTCTTATGCTGGATTTTCAATCATGTGACCTGTTCAAATAGTTGGGAAGGATGATGGGGGTGGGGAGCATGATGAGGGTAGGTTTCCACAGACCTCTCTAATCTCTGGATTTGTTTATTCAGTGGAGTGTTTTATTGAGTATCAGCTATTAAAATAATCTGCCTTAGAGACAAATACAGATGAGGCAAGCAAACTGCAGGTTAGAGAGAGGACGTCTGAATGTGAAACGGATGATAAGAAAATAGAGGCGGCCCATTGATGGAGTCCAGGGTTGTTTGCAAAGATTAATGGGCAGGAAACTGATTGTCTCTTAAAAAGCTGTGGCCAGGCAGGGGGATCTTTCCAAGCACAGTAGCACAGATAGCAGCGTCCCCTTTCTGCCCAGGCGGTGGCTGACGTTCAACTAGGGAGGCGTTCATAGTACCTGGTGTTCTGCGTTGGCCCAGACCGGGTGGCTCCTGTCTGTTCCCTCTAGGCTTCCCATGCCTTGTACACGCTGAGGTCACACCACACACACGCAGTTGTGAGTTCTGGTGTATCTGTCACTGTGAACTGGAGGGGTGGAACTGTGTATGACCTTGTGTTGACAGAGTCTAGCATAATGCCAGACTGAGGGCTGTCCAGAAGGTATCCAGCCATGCAATATGAAAATAGAGACATTTATTGAAGATAAAAAAGAAACATTGTACATGGGACAATGATGCCTTAGTCCCATTCATAGTAGGCACCTTGGGACTTCACACAGTTCTCCCAATCACCATCAGCCAGCTGCCTTGTTGTATTTTCCTGAATGTCATTAATGGTCTGAAATCTCTTCCCTTTCAAAGGTGACTTTAGTTTTGGGAAAAGCCAGAAATCACAGGGTGCCAAATCTGGCTTATAAGGAGGGCGGAGTCACCTGGGTAACTTGATGTTTTGCCAAAAGACTCTGCACGAGATGTGATGCAGGAGCAGGGGCATTGTCGTGATGAAGCTGCCAGTCACCAGTTGCCCACAGCCGCGGCTTCTGAGTCATCTGAATAGGCTCTGCGGAGGAAAGATAAGGCTTGATGCCCAACTTGATGCCGATTTGTTGCTCTACTCGCTCAGTCATTTTGAATGCCGTGGCCACACAGTACATGAGCTCACCCAATGAGAGCTACCACCCCCACTGCCTCGTACATAGTGAAGTCATGGTTGTTCACACGTGCACGTTCCGGTACACTCTCCTTTGGTTACCAGGTTGCAGCAGTGTTTTGAAAACCGTTCTCCAATGGCTGGACTTTTTCTGGACATACCTGGAAGAGAAGAAAGTCCCGTGGGATCTAGCCGAGAGCTCCACTGAGGAAAGTGCAGAGGCTTCCACTCATGGGAGTCAGATCAGCTGTGGGAGGGACTCGAGGGGCTCTCTGCTCCAACCCTCAGGTCCTACAGATGGAGACCAGGCTGGTGGTGACACAACTGACCCGGGTCTAGAACCCCAACCTTCGGGCTGGATACCCAGCTTGCTGCTTCCGCACCCACCAGGGACAGCCAGTTTGAGGCAGGGCGTGTGCTTGTCCACCTGCTCTGTTTCTTGGGGATTCTCATTGGGTGTTTGAGCAACAATATCCTTGTTCTGGGAAGAAACCCCGGCTTCTGGGTGAGCCTCTGAAGACGGTCTTGAGGTCTAGCTTAGTCCAGGTAAAGTGGCTGCATTGGCTAGAAGATCTTATTTTCCACATAGGTATTAGCCTAACATTGCCCGGGTTTCTGAGCACGTGTGGGCCAGTTTCATTGTTCTCCCCTTTCCCTCTTTGATCTTATTTTAGGAAATGTTTTTCTTTCAACAGGTTTTGCCTTTTATTCACCTCATTTATTCATTCAGCCAACCAACTCAGTTATTAAGTGCCTTCCATGTTCCTCCATGGGGGCTTTCCAAAGTAGAATTCGATCCCACCTCTCTCCTGTCATCGCTCAGGGTCAATAGAGGAGTGATGTCCCTTGAGCAGGGCCAGCAAGTGCAGCAGATGCTGTTCTGTCCTGTCTCACTGCCTCTGCTCACACAGGGTAAGGCTGAAGCTCATAAGGGATGGAGCTTGGTTTTGAACCCAGACCTGACTAGTGGCGAATCCTTGGGTGTGTAAACGGTACACAGATGCCATTGCCTCCCTTCCCTCAACTATACCCAACAGCAGTCAGCATGTGCGAGCTCCCACTTTGGACAGAGAAGCTCTAGGAGGTATTCTAGGCCAGCTCTGTGGACCAGATGTTTCTCCTTCCGCCTCAGGACTGCGAAGGCCTTATTGTTCGCTCAGCCACCAAGGTGACCGCTGATGTCATCAACGCCGCAGAGAAGCTCCAGGTGGTGGGCAGGGCTGGCACTGGTGTGGACAACGTGGATCTGGACGCTGCCACAAGGAAGGGCATCCTGGTCATGAAGTGAGTTGGGGAGGCCGGGGGTGTGGGTATTTAGATGGACCCCTAGGAGGGAGGAAAAACTTTAGAGAAAGCTGGGTCGGACTCAGAGGGTTTCCAGAAAAAGGCCTGGTCTAGGCTGACAGGTGGTTTGGGCTTCCAGTTTAGTGGTGCCCAAGGGTTTGACCTTGAGGCCATATTTGTAAACTCAGCGCCTCCCACCCCACCCCACAGATGCTTGTAGTCTGCAGCCTGGCTGGGGAGTCAGCTCTGCCCATCCCCCTCGAAGGTTCTGTCTGGAGCCAGGTATTTTTAGCTCTGCTCTTAGTCTAAATGCAAATGCTTCTTTGCTCCTAGGGTGACACTGCATTCTTCACCTGTCTCACTTCCCTTCACCCTTCTGGAGCCAGAACCTCAGTTTCTCTTTCACACCCCAGGGCCAATTAGAAAAGGATCCCCACTGGGGCTGTTTTTGCAGAAATTGAGGGGCATGTTAGTGCAAGGGGACACTCATTTCTGGCTCCTGCCTGGCACTTGGTGAGGCAAGACTATCTCCAGTCCACTTTTCTGTCCCTTGGAGTCCTTTTCTCTTCCCTCGGGAACCTCATTGTCTTCAAGTCCTTTCCCTCCACTCCCTCCTATAGGGTATAAATTTTGTGTGTTTTTTCTTTTCTTTTTAAGATTTTATTTATTATTTTTAGAGAGAGGGAGAGGGAGAGAAGCAGAGAGGGAGAGAAACATCAACGTGTGGTTGCCTTCCACCTGCCTCCAGCTACGGATCTGACTGGAGACCTGGCTTGCAACCTGGTTATGTGCCCTGACTGGGAATCGAACCAGCGACTTTGGGTTCGCAGGCTGACGCCTATCCACTGTGCCACGAGCCAGGGCTTTTTTTTTTTTTTTTTTTTTTTTTTTTTTTTTTTTTTTTTTTTTTTTTTTTTTTTTTTTTTTTTTTTTTTTTTTAACCAAGCAATGGCTAATTTTATTAAAGACAAATTTTGCATGGTTTGCTTTTCACCAGCCTGTCCTGGCATGCTTCAGATGATACCAGAGTCCCCTGGATCAATGACAGCCAGTGTGCCTACTCTATTACTTCCCACGTGCTGTGCCCAGTTCAGCATTGGTGCCACTGTGGGATGGGCACCAGGCTTGGCCAGCATGGCCTAGTGCTCCACTTCGGAGGTCCTCCAGGCTAGACAGCTGTTGGTGAGGATATCTGGTCACTTTCAGAGGCTGCTTATACTGTACACCTTCCATAACAAAAGTCCAAGGCTAGACTTGATCAACCTCAGTGACTTTCGTCTTCTTTATGGCCACCATCTTCCTGCCCCAACCAAGAGCAGCCGCCAGGACATCTGAGAATCCTTTTATCTTGGCCTTTGTTAAGATTTAGAATCTCTTGACCATTTTTCTTTCTGTAACCTTCATTTCCAGGGATGAAAAGACCCAGTAGGGGACAAAGGAGGGCGAACGTGTACATTAGTAAATCCTTTCCAAAATAAAACAGCTGTGGAGAAAGCTTTATTTTTGCATGGGCTGCCACCTCCCTTCTCCTTTCTGTGAGATGGGCAGAGTCAGCATTGCTCGGAGTAATGAAGTTACTCCTTGAAGCCTCTGAAGTTCAGAGCTTGCTGAAGCAGAGGAGGAGGAACCACAGAGGTGGAGATAAAACTATTCACTTTGTTACTAATAACAGCCAGGTTGGGCACCTTGATGAGGGTCAGCGGGCAAGGGCTGACCCCTGCCTCTAACAGAGGTACCACCTGTCACAAACACAGCCGTGGTCAGATTGGTGGCGTGGAGCCACGGGGATCCGTGCTTCCTGCAGGCAGATAGATTCAAAAATGAGAGGAGACAGGCACGGGCCGGGTGGACCACACCCATCTTTCCCAATCAAGGGGACACTTCTCTACCTCGAGAAAAGTGAATTTTTCAGGCGGAGGCCAGGTATGTTTCTCCACAGGAGGTCCCTCTGCATGAAAACATAAAGCCAGTGTTTCCTGCCAGCCCTGGGGTGTGGGCACAGTACATCAGAGAAGCCAGGGATGGCGGGGCGGGGTGGTGCGGGGTTCATGCCGGGAGCATAAGCTCTGAGGCCGGAGAGCGGACACAGCGTGCCCTCGGGTTTCCTGTTGGGACGGAGGTGGGAGGCCTGGGTCTTGGCCCACTAATGTCCCCTCTTTCCTTGGCTGTTTAGCACCCCCAATGGGAACAGTCTCAGCGCTGCGGAGCTCACCTGTGGGATGATCCTGTGTCTGGCCAGGTAAGTCTCTGGCTTCTCAGCAGAGCCAGTCCTCTGCTGTGTCAAGTAGTACGCTTCCCCAAGCAAAGTGACCCACAGAAACTTCAGGACACTTCAGCTCCATGACGTGCAGACTCTCAAGAACTTTCAAGGTGGTCGGTCCTCTGCTGAACATTCAGTCAGTACCTGGTTCTGGAGCAGCAAGGTCAGGTTCCCAGGGCTGGCAGACGGGGAGGGGTGGTGACCGGGCTACTGCTCATTCGCTGGGAGCAAAGTCTGAGAGAAGGGAACTGTATGTGATGTTTCATTTCCCCTTCCTCATGTTCCCCTTTCTGCGTCCATCCGCTGTGCCAGCCCTGGCTGTCGGCTCTCGCACAGGAACTTCTAACCTCTAAGCCTTGCACATCCTGTTTCTGCCGCATGGGTGCCCTTCCCCAACATTGTGGTCTAGGTAACCATCAAGATTCATCCAGTGTTCGTTCATCCACGAACTGTCTCTGGATTCCTCAGCTGAGCCATGTCCCCCGCCTATTCCCCTGGCCGCGGGGAGAGGGTTTACCCCCTCTGCCACCATCCTCACAGACCTGTGTTGTAATAGAATAAAATAAAAAGCATCCCTAAGATCCCTGTGCCTCCTTGTGGGTTCATAACACAAGAGGACACAAATGGTTAAGTCTCTTGCTGTTTGAGCCAGAATTCTGGGGGTGGGGGCCTCTAGCAGAGGGGACAGCCTAGGAACCGATGAATAGGACACATAATATGTGTGAGTCTTACTGTGTTGGGTAGTAAAATGATTTCGTTGAACAGGCAATTCCAATATTTCTGTGGCCAAGGAGGGGTACCTGGAGTTAGGTACAGGGCAGGAAGCAACTTTGGATCCTTTGGTAGAACCTTGGATTCTTTTTTTTCCCCCCCCTTTTTCTTTGATCTCTCAGGCACTTTCCTCTTCATCTTTGTGGTATTGAGTCCACAGTGAGGTCAGGAGTCTCTATCGGAATTGAATCAGTGAGACCTTGGATCCTTAAACCAGCAGCCAGGTAGCCAGGTCTCCTGGCTTCTCTACTCAGGCCTGAGACCTTCTGGGGCTGAGCCACTGCTCCTGCCCTTTCTCAAGACCTGTCCTTTCTCCTGCTGTGGAGGACCTGGAGGGGCTCACCTTTGATCTAACTCTTCCCCGAGATTTCTACCTGAGATCCTCTTCGGTATTCACTGATCCTTACTGGCCAGGGAAGAGGAGAGGAGGTTGGAGAAAGGAACAGGGACAACTGCCGCAGCGGGAGGGACCCAGCCCGGGAGGGTCACTGAGCTGGGTGTCTGGATCCCGCAGACCATCTGGGCTGTGCACATTTCCCCTGGGCAAGTAGGGGCAGGGGGCGGTGCGTGCTGATGCCGTGGTGTCATCTGTGCTATTAAATTCACTGGTGTTTTTTTTGCTTGGGGCTTTTTTGGGGGGGGGTTCCTTTCTAATTCTCTCACATATTTTTTCCTGGAAGTGTAAGGAAAGGCTTGGAGGGCAGGAACGCATTTCCCCTATTCCAGGAGTTGGTAAAAGGAGGCCCCCATTCCCAGTCCCTCATCCACAAACTCATTGATCAAAGATGCATCAAAACTAAGAATTAAGTACCCGTTAAGAAGCAATTGCCATCTCTCATAACTTGTATGTTTAATGAAACAGCTTTCCTAGCAAGACAGCAATAGGCAGGAATGGGAGCTGTGAACGGGCAGGTCTCTACCTTTGGGCCACGTGGGTGCAGAGGCCTGGAATCCGCCTCACAGTGTGGAGACAGGGGCTTCGTACAGATGTACAGATGACAGGAATTACTCAGGTGCAGGAGAAAAACAGCGACGTAGAGAGACAAGAGAATGCAATAAATGCAGATTTCCCCATTTTGCCTGCTTTACCTTCTCTTATGAGCCACTTGGGAGGCCCCTGGCCTGCATCTTGGTTCCCTGAGAGTGGCCCAGTGAGGACCTATCCCGCACAGGCTCTATGACCAGCTGGGTCAGCAGCTAGAGGGGGCGGGTCTGGGGATTTCTTGTGGTCCGTGATGCCACATAGACATCTTAGACAGCACTGAAGAGTCGGGTGGGCAGAGGTCAGGAGGTGGGGAAGCGGAGGGTCTCCATTACAGTAGGTGGGGCATCAGTCAGGATGGCTTCGCTGAGAGGAGAGAGCACACTCTTAAGGCAAGTCTCTCTGTAGTTTCGGTCCTGAATGAGGCATGTTGGGCCTGAGCAGGGAGATGCAGCGTCTCCCCCTGAAGCATGTTTAATGATCAGAGGGATGAGGACATAGCCCGTGGCCCTGGAGGGACTAGGAAAATAAAAAGCCTTGATTTCTGGAGCACTTGATGCCACCAGTTCCACAAGGCCACCTATCGTTATTCCTACACACCCTGGAGGATTGGCTGTTACCTTTTCTGTATCCAGAGCCACACTGACACCCCAGGCTCCGAGCTGGAGATGGACATAGGACTCCATGTCAAGTCCGGCAAGGGTTCCGCTCCTGCACCACCTTGACCTTCCTCCGTCTTTCTGATCCTGAGGCCCGCAGACCCAGGCTGACGGTTCATGCCCGACAGAGGTGGCGGCTGTGCAGACGTCATGTCACACCTCTTCCCTGAGCTGGCGGTTGTCTGTGTGGGCTGATGAACCTGTGTCTGTCCTTGCAGGCAGATCCCCCAGGCAGCGGCCTCCATGAAGAATGGCAAGTGGGAGCGAAAGAAGGTGAGCAGCCGGCCTCGTCTCCCCCGCCCCCGGCGCAGGGCCTGAGGTTCACTCCTGATGCTGACTTGGGCTTCTTTGCCTGTTCGACTGTAGTTCATGGGAACCGAGTTGAATGGAAAGACCCTGGGAATCCTTGGCCTGGGCAGAATTGGGAGAGAGGTGGCCACCCGGATGCAGTCTTTTGGGATGAAGGTAAGGGGTCAGCGGGCTTCCCGTCGGAAGTTTGGAAGAGGCTGGAGAGAAGCTGAAGGCTTTGTCCTAAGAGGGTCTGGCACCCTCCCCACCTTTTAGAATCCTGACTTAAATAGGCCATAAAGCCAGGGAACGGGGGAGGGGTTCCTGCTTATGTGGAGACTTGAACGCAAAGTCTGGAAATACTTGGTGGAAATGCTTCCGCTCTCAGGGAAGGAATAGCCCTGAGTCCCCGTGGAGCAGAGAGGGATCCCCGTTCCTGCCAACCTTTCCTCCCCTGCTGTGAGGGCCTCCTTCCTGGCTGTGTCTGTTGCCTGTGATCGTTCAGAAAACATGAGCAAATTGATAGCCTCACAACAGAGTAATTGTCTGTCCATCTAGTTCCCCTCCACCCTTCGGGAGAGATTGCAAGGTGCTTGTCTGCACACTGATAGGAGGGTAGAGCCAACAGTAGGAGGACGATCTCAACCATTCCTCAGATGTCATCCCTGACTTCTGCCTCCCTATAGGGCCCTTCCTTATCCTGTCCTGGGAGGCTTCTGGTTAAGGGAGGGTTGTCATCAACAGTGGTGCCACCCCTGGGGACACAGCAAAAAGGGAGGACGCTCAGCCAGGAAGAGGGAGTGTCAGTAGAGGCCAGAGTGACAGGGAGGGCCAGTGGACATCTCTGTTTACAGTGGCGGTGAGGGGATTGTGGGTTCAAATTGCAACCAGGAGGGCTCCAGTTAAACATTAAAGAAAATAGCTTTGAAAATCAGATCATTTCAGGTCTGGAAAATTCACACAGCACTGTTACAGAATTTTCCATTTCTCTCTTGCTCCCTCCCTTTCTGTCTGTCTCTCCCACCTTCACCAAGTTAGAGGGACCTTATAGATGAACCCTTAATTTTATATTGACCCCTGGAGTTTGTCCATCTTTGCTGCTAAGGGCTCCCATCGAATGGGCGATAGACGAGAACCCAGGTGGGCATCTCAGGATACCATGTTGAGCATCTTTCTGCCTCCTGCCGCCACACACCCTACCATATGCAAGACCACAAACATCTTTCCTGAGCCTCAGCGTTGGGAAGGGCAGGAACATTTTTCTAAATCTGAGAGGGGTGGGCGTGGCTGAGCAGGATCTATTGATTGTGAGAATAAACCCCTCCAGCTCTTCCTGTGTGTGGGGGGGCCTGGTGCTGTCCTGTCCCCACAAAGAACACTTTCTCCTCCTGCCTTTTCTGTGAGGGATGGAGACAGAGGTTCAGCTCACAGGGAGCCCTGATCATCTCAAAGCAGGGATTAGAGGTCAGGGGTCAGGTCACCTCAGAGTTCACATGCCCAGCAGGTGAGCCCTTGTTTCATCGCTGATGTCGTAACTTTGGAAGCAGCAAGTTCCAGGCCTGGCAGCTGTTCTGTCATTGATACTTTCACTCCCGACCCATGGCGCCGTGGCACATCGGGTTCTTCTAACGCAGGGACGTGTGTTGTCAAGGACCTGAGACGATGGCAGTGACTGAACCCAACCAGAAAGCCTCACCTTGTTTCCTGAATGATTGATGTGGCCAGTCAGCTTACCTGTTCATCTGGGGACGCGCGGTTACTCAGCTACTGTGAGAGCTGCTTCTGGGAGGCCCCAGGCGATGGAGGACCCTAAGCGTCAGCAGCAGAAGTGACTGACACCCCTGACGCATGGTTGAATCAAAGACATGTCCAGAACCTGCTCATCAACATTCCTCTGTTTCCGGGCACATCCCGCATGATGTGGAAGGTGTGGGTGCCTCACTTTTGGGGCTTCCATCATGCTGCCTCCAGAGAGTCACTCTGGGCTGTCTAGCTTCTGGCACATGCTGTTTGTAAACCCCCAAAACATGCCTTGGATGTCTCCCCCATCCCCAACCCCTTGACAGCTCCCTGGCCCTGGTCATTCTGGAATGACTTGGGTGGCCCCTCTTCACATTTAGTGGCTCGCTTTGGTGGGGCTCCCTAACAGTTCGGGTCCAGTGAATTTTGTCTCAGGGCAGAGGGGTTACTGACCTGCATCATTTAAGCCCCTAGTGGAGAGCAAGGTTTCCCCAGGGGCAAGGAAGGAAGATGCTGGACTGAAGTGTAAAAAGATGGTGTATCAGCTTCCAGATAAGAGACTAAGGTCCGTGTGAGCTAAACACAAGTTATTTCATTTACTTACTTAATAGGCTATTCAGTTATGTGGTGGCCACAGCTGGAGCCCCAGTTCTCTGCACAGAAACCCTGGGGTGGGTCTTTACAAGATGGCCAGTGAGTTCCTGAGAGGGAGACTTGGTGAACACAGTCTCTTTCCAGAGGCCCCAGGTTTTGGAGATGGCATTGAAGGTGGCCTTGGTGAAGGTACCCAGGGTGGCAGTGCAGCCTCTGGCTGCAGTGTAGCCACAAGCAACACAGGCCATTACCAGCAGCTTCTTGGGCACCGGAGCTGAAATGATACTGTTTTCGAACAGCAAGTGGGGTCCTACTACCCACTGCCACCCTTTAGATAAAATTCCAAGGCAGAGGTTTGGTGAAAAAGAAAAGGAATCTTTACTCAAGAGCTACACAATTTTGGATGAACAACTTTCCACGTGCATTCGTCACTCACAGCCTACCAACGAAGGCTAAAATCTTCAACGTTTGAGTTCCCCATCATTTCCCCTGGTAGTTTTAAATTATTTTATTTCTATCAAGATTAGCTTACAAAGTAGAACAACATCAGATTCAAAATCCACATCATTTTGGAAGGTTGGCAGCCTTCTGCCTTAGAGCCGGTCCCCTCTAGGACACCCGAAGAAAAATAACCTAGGATCCGGGGGATCCTAGGTTGTACCCAGAGTTTTTAAAATACCGTCTTTTGGGAAATGCAGGTGGCTACAGCATGGTCACCCAGGCATCCCCGAGGAATTCCAAGAATGCCAGTCTCTGCCTTCTGTTTCAATCTTCTGGCCCATTATCCCATGCACAACGGAGGTGTTCAACGTCTCAACCAATCTCGTCCTAGACTGTTTACCGCTGCCTCACCAAACACCTATTGCCCCTCCTTAATCTTCCCCAGAAATCTGATCAGATTTCTCTGTATCGATACCAGTGCTCCTTGGGGTGGGGATGAGGCACACCAGGCCACAGCAGCCTGTCACCTTGAAAGGGACAATGTGGAGCTCGCAGATCTTGCTCCCCCAGTGGTCTTGCTGCACTGAGACAATAGCCAGAGCTTGACTAGGACAATGGCCCCACGGACTGCAGTGGCTCCTGCCTTTGAGCACGGAACACCGAGACCAGCGTGTCCACTGTAGTCTCCCATGTCAACACATGTCTTGAACTGGGTCCCCTGGACAAAACAGGTCTGCCTTTACACGGGCATAATCTCCAATACCTCATCCTGGGTTGCTCCCAAGAAAGTCGCTGAGCTCAGATTCCTTGAGAGGCACTGGGAAGAGAAGCTCTCCTCCATGGACTTGATCTTTGCGTCCTTGACAAGGCATCGCAGCTTAGTCACGTGGATCTACTCCTTGGCCTGGGCCTGGGCCTTGCCTCGGTGAGCTCTGTGGCCTCCACCTTGCATGCTGCTGCCCAATCCTTCTCAGCAGCCATTGTGGTCCCCTGCAGCGCTGATGTCTTCTGCCATTTGGTGCTTTCCTCTGAGAAGAAACAACACGAGTTATTCCAAATTGGTCTTGTTCTGTCTTTGAAGATTTTATTTACTTAATTTTAGCGATAGAAGAAGGAGAGGGGAAAGACAGGGCAAGAGAAACATTCATGTGAAAGAAAAACATCAATTGGTTGCCTCCTGCATGTGCCCCGTGCTCTGACCGGAGTGGGAACCCACAACCCAGGCATGTGTCCTGGCCTGGAGTTGAACCAGTGACCCTTTGGCTTGTGAGATGACACCTAACCAAGTGAGCCACATTGGTCAGGGCAGCCTTGTTCTGTCTTCGGAAACTGATATGTAAGTGGTAGATCCTGGAAGTTCCCACACGTCATACACCTGGGCTAACTAAAATAATGTATATTATTTTAATGAAGTCATTCCTATGAAAACTAAAGTGTAGATAAGGGTCTCCTTGATTCACTGTCCCAATTCCAGTCTCCTTAGGTAACATCAGTTTGGCCTGTGTCATCTCAGACTTTTTCTATTCATCTGTGTAGAATGTATGCATTTTCTAGAAGAATAGAGTAGCATGCATAGAGTTACTATGCTTTTAAACTATTGTATGGAATTCTGTTTTGTGGATAAATTGCTTTTTTATTTTTTTTAATTTGGTCATTCCCTTAAAGAGGAACGTTCGGAGTGTTTGACAAGACATTGTTCAGGTCTTTCATGATGCCCTTGGGGTTAAGTTGGAGGCTGAGCTGGGTGCCGAGGGGTGAGTAGCTGGTTGAAGGGTGGACCCTTTACAGTCTGGAGGGAGATTATACAGTGTGCTGCAGGGTTCTGCCTTACCCACCATTCTCATCAATAATTTGGATACTGTCTCATGTGGATGATGACAGGAAACTGAGAGAGGTAGTTAACACTAAAGAATGCAGACTCGGTTCATAAACACATGGGAAAGCTAGAATGGCACCCTAGCAGGAAATCGGACTCGAATACATATGGGCTGCAAAGCAACTAGACAAGTGTTGGAATGGGGAGGCGTTTATAAAAAGCTTTTCTAGGGGACGAGGCCTTTCGTTGACAAGAGTGCAGTGTGATTAGTAGTGGCATGGCTGATAGAAAATGTAATGTGACTTTTGGCAACATTAAAAGAAGTATGGCTTCCAAAGTAAGGGAGGTGACATCCCTCATGGTCTGTACTGGTCAGGCCTGCGAGTATCGTGAGCAGTCCAGTCTCCCATGCTCTCTGCAAGGTTGATACAGCTCTGGAGATAGAGGAGCTGGTGAGGGTCTCATGTCTGTACTTCTTAAGGAAGAGTGGACGGTACTACGGTCACTGTGCCCAAACAAGACTTGGGAGTCATAGTGGAGGCCCTTCAAATAGCTAAAGGGCATCCTCATAGAAGAATCATGCTCCTTATGGAGTGACTTGAGAGGACCATCAGGTGCAAGCCGGAAGGGATAACAGAGCTCTAAACAGAACTGGCCCCAGGTGGCATGGGTGGTCTTGGGAGAGAGCGGGCCTCTCATCACAGCAGATGCACACATGAGACTGGGCTACCACTGGGCCAGCACGTGAAGAGGGACGTGAACGTTGCACTGGCACGGCGGGATAAGCCCTGATGTGTCTGAATGCCCATCTCTCTCTGAAAGGGTCCTTAGCAGCGAGTTCACTGTGCGGTCCCACGAAGCGATGTAAAATGATCGAGAACTGTAGTTTATTATAGTAACCTGGAAGGCCACAGTAACTAGAGACAGTAGACCAGACGGCGTAGGGGACCCTGGAAGTTTTCTGGTTGGCCTGGCTCAGAGGCTGTTACCGAAGGATTAACATCTCACCCCTTTCAGGGTTTAATGATTTAAAAGTTGACTGCTTTATATCACAGGTGTTGTAGGGAGAGACCATCTTGTGCTCAAATGTTGGGGGTGGGCTGTCCCCTCTCCCCTTTTTCCTGTGTGACCATCTGGTCACTTAGGGCAAGGGATCCTAGGCCTGAGCTCTGATGGAGCTTAGCCAGGTGTCTTCCCACCTGGTGTGTGTGTGTGTGTCGCGTTGTGGTTGGGGAGGGAGAGCCCACCTGTACTGCCACTCGCAACAGGCGCAGGCCTAGGAGGAGCCTTGTCCAGCGACCACACGGGTTTCAGGGTCCGCGCCACACGGCGCGGCTGTGGGTTGCAGGATAATTCTGGCAGCCGGCCGCGTGCTGATGGGCTGAGTCACCTGGGTCTTACTCTGTGACATTTTCTGCCTGAAGCTTTTTCTCACAAGTTGGAGACTCACAGGTAATACCTTGGGAGACTTAACGCGTTCATGCTGGTACGTCCTCTAGAACGTGTTCAGAGACCCGAGTCATCCCGGAGCCGAGCCTTGAGTGTTTTATCATGGTTTTCTGTGAGCAGCCGCCCAGCATCCCAGGTTGCTTTTTGGCTGGCGTTGTGATGTGACTTAGCCCCGAGGAGTGGACGTGGAACTTGCAACACCGATGGTCACTGATTCTTTCGGGTCCAGCTAATGTGTACGGAGCTCTGCCGGGTCAGACACCCTGCTCCAGTGATCCTTCGGCGTTCATAGTATTATCCCAGCGACAGAAAAGGAAACTGAGGCCCAGAAAGGTTCCGTGATATGCTCAGGAAAATCAGACTGGTAGGGGGTAGAGTCCAGCCCAGGTCTGGGTCTCCTGACTTCTAACCTGGTGCTTTTTGCCCTGTCCCACCAGGGCTTCTTCATTCCAGAACAAAAGCCCTCCTGTCTCCGTCCAAGCTGGAATTCCTACTGCCCTGGAACAGTGATTTTCAAAATCTTCCCAGAGCCTTTGGTTCTAGAAAGGGGCTTTAAGGACACGGAGACGGGTCAGTGGAGAGGGGCCAGGCAGGGCTCTGGGCCTTCACCCCTGCAGCTTGGACTTGACCTGGCTTTAGGTTGGGCTTCTGTTTGAAAGATCTGTGTAGGGGGAAGGGTTCCAAGGCTAAGCCAAAAAATACAGCTTCAGGGCAGAGAGTGGTGTGGCTGTTGAAGCCCGTTCCCTGAGAGGTGGTCTTGCTGTCTCCGGGGTCTGGTCATGGAGCAGGCAGGGCCAGCCCTCCAAGGCTGCCTTCCAGGAGGTCTCCTTTGAGTTCCCTTTGAAAAGCTAGAATCCTTGCCCCGGCTGGTGTGGCTCAGTGGATTGAGCACTGGCCTGTGAACTGTGAACCCAGTTTGATGCCCGTCGGGGCGCATGCCTGGGTTTATGGGTCAGGTCCTCAGTTGGGAGCTGGGAGCATACAAGAGGCAAGAGGCAACTGATTGATGTTTTTCTCCCTCTCTTTAATAAAAATAAGTTAATTAAAAAGAAAGGAAAAGCTAGGGTTCTTCCCTTGCTTCCAGCCTCAGGGATTTGTCCTGGGGCTGGGATTGAGGTGGGGAGGTCTGCATGCATCTGCCCAAGGCCCCTCTCTGGAATAGCTTTGGTTGGTGTGTACCTGAAATTGCTCCAACTTTTACACATTTGGACATCTGACCCTTTCCAGGACACATCAGGACCCCTACCAAGGCATTGGTCTTGGGCCTGATATCACCCTTCTGACTCCCCCCAGCATGGTCCCCAGATCTTAGCTGAGCTCAGCTCATCTGCGCCCTGGAGGTCTCCAGTGAGAAACAAGGGCAGATTTTCTTCCAAATTCTTTCCTTGCAGTTGTGTGTGGAAGGAGGAAATACTGGCTCTGTGTGAAAGACAGCCAAGTCAGGCAGGTGGCCCCTGTGGGAGATGCTTAGCTCCTCCTGCCCCATCCACTTCCCTACACCATCCCAGGCAAGGTGGGCAGGGGCAGTGGGCCAGCCTCTGCCCCCAGGCCCCCTCTCCAGGCAGCCTCCCCTCCCCCATCTTGCCTTCTGAGAGCCCAGGGTCCACAAAGGTGCCCTCGCCCTCAGGCTTGGCTTTGTGATTGCTATTGGCTTCCTGTCCTCTCCCCAGCTCCACAGAAAAAATACATCTGGATTAGAGATGAATGGGCCATTGTTCCAGCCAGCCTCCTCGGACAAAGAAGACTTGTGAGAATAAGGGCAGGCTCCTTTTTCCTCCCCTGGGCAGCTCATTCTCACTGAGGAGATGGCTGTGTGGACCTGCAGTGGCCACCAGATGGTGGTCCTGTTGGGCACCAGGAGGCTGGGCACCAGGAGGCCACCCTCCTTCCCCAAAAGCTCAAAAGCTCAGCTGGTGGCAGGACTGGGGCCCATTGGGTTGTCCTTCCACAGAGTGATGAAAAAATGTGATCCAAAATCAACATCTCATCCGTAACCATGTTCAGTTTTCCCTCCAGAAGCTCTGGGTCCGACACAGCCATCTTCTTTGCCATTATTTTCTAAAATACAACGTTATTTCTGTGATTTCAAAAGAAGTTCATAATCAGCAGGGAAGAGCTAAAAAGCATAGGAAAACACAAAGTAGAAGGCAATGAATTCCATTGCCCAGAGGTAACCACTGTTGAGTAGTATTATGCTTTCTGTTCTTTCTACTCTCGTTCAATCCTGGGCCAGCCCTGAACATTCTCCTCTCAGGGTTAAGGAAGCTTCCTTTTCAAGGAATTTTGAACTAGTGAAAGAGCAGGAGATGACTTTGAAACTGTCCATCCAGTTTCGTTTTTTTTTTTAAGATTTTGTTTCATTATTTTTAGAAAGAGGGGAGGGGAGAGAGGCAGAGAGGGAGAGAGACATCAATGTATGGTTGCTTTTCACCTGCCTCCAGCTGCAGACCTGACTGGAGACCTGGTTTGCAACCTTGTTATGTGCCCTGGCTGGGGAATCGAACCTGCGACCTTTGGGTTCGCAGGCCGGCGCCTTATCCACTGTGCTACCAGCCAGGGCCCATCCAGTTTCTTTAACTTAGGATGGAGGACCTGGATCCAGAGGGCAATGACATGATCCTGGCCCCAGCTGACAATAGCTGAGGCAGGACCAGGTCCCGTGTCTCTTGGGCCCTGCAGGCCCGCTCAGTGTAGCTGACCTGCCTTCTTGACGAATGGGTGCTTTGGAATTCTTAGAGCTCCGACACCTTCTTCCCCCGAGTCAGTGTTCCGACAGGTGTCAGGCCCAAGGACAGAGCTCTGGGAGGACCCCTGGGTGGGCCCTCGTGTTGCAGGAGGGAGATGCCTCACACCTGGGTGCAGATGCCTCCCAGCTGTTTGTGCTGGTGGGGTGCAAAGCTTCGCTCTGGTTCAGGGGTGCCTGTCTGGCAGCCAAGCTGTTTCTGATGTAGGAGAGGTGCTTTCACCTCACCCGTTTTCTCAGTGGGGCTGCACTAGGAGTGCGGGCTCTGGAGTCAGTACCGGTTTGTGTCCCCGCCGCTGTACCTCTCGCTATTTGTGTGACTTGGCTAAGTCACTTAGCCTCTCTGCCTTAGTTTCCTTGTCTGTCAAACAGGGGAGTAACAGGACCTGACCCACCAGGTGTGTGAGGTGCATGCACCTGGCACAGTAAATGCTACATGAATGTTTGCTGTTGTTAGCTATTGTTACACATCCTTTCTTCCTTCTTCTGAGCTTTGAGCTTTGTCCCCTCCAACGTTGCGTCTTTCTTCCCGTCACTAATATGCCATGAGCTTTGGCCAATTTCAGGAGGTTGATGAAGCTACGGCCCAAGTGTCCTGCCTGCCCCCATCTCCCAGAAGTTGTCAGCCTAACTTCCTTCTCAGCAGCCTCCGGGAAGCCACTCTGCTTTGGGGTCTCCCTCCTCCTCACACCAGTGTTCTTGCAGGGCCCTTCCTGACCCATGATGCCTTGATGTCACTTTTTTCTCTGATGGCCTCACCCCCACACCCATGAGCCTTGTCACATTATACTACCCAAGACTAGATACATCTTAAGCCTCACCGAAAGTAACTTCAAGAGAGGGGACTGTTGTCACCGTGTTGGTGTCAGCACGGGTACTTCTCCCCCTCCCCCGATGACAAAGGTCATCTCTAACCCTGCTCTGCACCACTGCCCCCACCACTCCCTCCCTTCTTTCCCCCACACTTTGTGCAACTAGCCGGCACCCCTGCCTGTGTTCTGGCCCTGGGGTTCTCCGGCTGCAGCCAGCCTCCCGCCCCCCTTTCCTGGGTGTGCCCCACGCTGCTCCCCACGTGACATCCTCCCTCACGGGGGCTCCCTGCTTTCTAAGGACTAAGTTCCACCTGTCCGCACACAGCAGCTGCTCTGCACTTGTGGTGAAAACCGTGCAGGTAGACACACCTCCCTGTCAACTCTGCCTCCAGCTCCGCAGTAGAAAGAAGACGAGTGCCAGCCCTGTGGTATTGTCGGGAGAAGTAAACTGGTGTCTGCCAAACGGCTTAGCATAGTACATGGTAAATGCTCCATGGTCGCCCTTATTAATACTACAGGTACTAATAATTAATAACGACACTTCCTCTCTCCCTCACTTGTGACCAGACCATCGGGTTCGACCCCATCATTTCACCGGAGGTCTCGGCCTCCTTCGGGGTGCAGCAGCTGCCCCTGGAGCAGATCTGGCCTCTCTGTGATTTCATCACCGTGCACACCCCTCTCCTGCCCTCCACGACAGGTAGGTGTGTCCCTACCTAGTGGTTTGTCCACGAAAGCCACAGACCAGAGACCAGATGAGGGGGGTCCCGGTCAGCATCAGACAGGAGGGGTGAGCCTGCAGAGAATTTTGTATGTCCGGGTGAGCTGGGGCAACGGGTGTGTGACTTGTGCCCCATGGATAATTGCTGGGATTCCTGGAAACAGGGACATCTCAGGGACTCATTTCTAGGGTGTTTGTAAACTGAGTCTGGCCCTGAGCATCCAACAAGGGAGAGGTGGGACCAGAGAGGCTCTTGTCTGGAAGGAGGGAGGCCTGTGGGGAAGATCCCAGCCAGGAAGGGGGTCTGAGGCTGGGACCAAGCACGTGGGGTCCTGGCGCCCTCACGGCACCCACTGCCAGCAAGCTCTTCCCTCCCTCCCAGGCCTGCTGAACGACAGCACCCTTGCCCAGTGCAAGAAGGGGGTGCGCGTGGTGAACTGCGCCCGCGGAGGGATTGTGGACGAGGGCGCCCTGCTGCGGGCCCTGCAGTCTGGTCAGTGTGCTGGGGCCGCGCTGGACGTGTTCACAGAAGTAAGTCCCGCACGGGGTGGGGCGGGGGGTGGCGACAGGGGCACTGGGAGCTCAGGGTGGCACAGAGGCCTTTGGGTCACAGTCTCGGGGGCCACGGTAAATGGGAGAAGTGGTCACATGTATGTCTAAGATAACACCTTTGGCCCTGGTTGGTGTGGTTTGGTGGATTGAGCACGGGCCTGTGAACCCGAAGGCCGCTGGGTCACTTCCTAGTCGGAGCACAAGCCTGGGTTAGGCACGGTCCCAAAGGCTGAGGTCGAGGGTGCGGGGCAGGGAGAGAGGGTTTCGTGAATGGATTTGGGTCTCTGGTGAAGTGAATCCCACACCTGAGCCACCCAGTGTCCACTTTCCTTTCCCTTCCTCTCTCCCAGGAAGGAAGGAAGCGCCAGGACAGTGGTTGGAAGGGCTCCCCCAGCACCCAGGGTGGGCTGTTCCCAGGCCTCCCTCATCCACCGCCCGCCCACCCTGCCCTCACAGCAGATCCCGTGATGAAGGATGCCTTCCTACTTGACGCCACTTGCCTCTCTTACTAAACCTCAGAGATCCAAGGGAAAGGACAGTGGACTTTGGATGAGGCAGTGGGAGTTTGTTGCACATAGATGAGCTGTGTGGCCTTGGGATGTCCCTGCCCTCTCTGAGCACTTGACATCTATTCCCGGCCCAGGGTGCACAGGGCATCCGGCTTGTGTTCCTGATAACCTTTCTTAGCTAGCTCGTCAGGTCCCTGGCAGCAGGTGGCCTGGCCATGTCCACAGCACCTTCCCCGATCTCCTCGGGCACCTACTGCCATGCCCCGGGGCACACAGGGAGATGCAGGAGCCAACAGAGCCCTGGCCTGCGTGACCAGAAGAGAAGAGGCCTAAGTAACATTCCCAAGGGCAATTCTCTATGCTCAGGGAGCCACACGGTGCAGGGACACTGCGGGGTCGGGTAGAGGTACCTGGTGCTGTCCTCACGGGAGCCACTGTGTGGAGTGCCTGCAAAGAGCCTGCCAGCAAGCAGGGTAAGGATGCAGTGAAGGAGGGGAGATTTCAGGGAAAACCCAGCACCCACAATGCCGACATCTGCTGCAGAACCCCCAGCATTCATTGCTGGTGTAAAATCACAGCACTGTTAGTGAGGTAGGGGGACTGAGGCTCAGAGAGACAGACATTTGCCCAAAGGCACATTTAAATGTGGGTCCACAGCTCTGTCCACAACTTTGCAGTGGTGGGACATCCATGAGGAAGCCAGTTACTGAGTCCAGCGACCACCCTGACAAAATGAAAGTACAATAGAAGGCGAGGTCCCTCCTGCCTTGCTCCCATCCAGCCTCCCTCCCGCCCTGGGGCAGCCAGGCAGAAGTGTCTCTTTCTGGACAGGAGCCACCAAAGGACCGAGCCTTGGTGGACCACGAGAATGTCATCAGCTCCCCTCACCTGGGTGCCAACACCAAGGAGGCCCAGAGCCGCTGCGGGGAGGAAATCGCTGTCCAGTTCGTGGACATGGTGAAGGGGAAGTCTCTAACCGGGGTGGTAAGTATCTCCAGGTGCGGTGGGGCTCGGGGACCAAAGAGACCAGTAGGAGGCTTGGTGATGGGCATGGTGACCGTGGGGACGAGCATGGTGTGGTGACCAGATAAGGAATTCCACTCGGGTCAGCCTCTGGGTGGGGTGACTGGAGCCGACCTGCCCCTCACCTTGATAGCCCAGGCCTGGCATCAGGGAAGCCCAGCTCTGCCCCGATAGATTGTAGCCTCCTGCAGAAATTGTGGTTCTTCCAGGGCCCAGTGTTTACAGAAAGGCTTCTTTGTTCTCCAAGGGCTTTGGGAGTGAAAGAATGTGGCTGGGGTGAGGGCAGACGCTGGAGGGGTTGGGGAGCGGGCACTGCAGCTGCCAGCAATGGCTTCTGGAAACAGCCCCGTGATGGCTCTGATCCCTGAGCACCCCTTTCATTGTGTCCGTCCGCCTCAGGCCTCTGGGTGGGGACTCACCTGTCCCAACAACCTCCCCCTTCCTGCCTTAATGACCCTACTTCCTACCTTTGCTCACATCGGGCCCTCCCTGGCCTGTGTTTCACCTCCGAGCCTACCCTGGCTTTTACCCCTAGGCCTGTCTCACACAGCCCTTGCATGCTCCTGACGCTCCACTGGCGCCTGATACTGTCATAGCCGCTGGGGACACAGAGATGAGTAAGAAAGGCACAGCTGTCCTTCAGGAGGCTTACCGCCCCGTCACCAAGACTTGCTCAGTCTTTCTAGCTCCACCTCAATCCGTTAGCAACCAACCACGTCCTCTCCTGTCATTTAAGTTTCGTGAGTTTATTTCCTTCTCTTTAAGTTCAAAGTTCCATGGGGACTTTAAAGAAGAAGCAGGCCTCTCTGCAGCTGACCGTGGCCCTGTCCAGAGCATGTCATCAGCTCCCTGAGATTAGAGTGAATGGGGGCAGGGGTGGCCTCTGACCTGCGGCTGGCCCTCGGCACAGCGGTTTCCACTGATAGGACAGAGCGGTGGCAGGAGAGACACAGGCTGCTAGGTTCAGCCCCACCAGCCCTGGGTGGATAGCCGACCTCTCAGACCACCCTGCCCTCCTCGTCCTGAGAAAGTAAGAGAACCAGCTGCTGCCCTGCAGGAGGCCCAGTCAGGACCCACTGTCACAGGGGCAGCAGGCCAGCTGGTGGCAGCCACAGGACACTTGTCATCTCTGTGTCTGGTGGCTTCTCAGGACTTTTGCAGAACTGAGGCCCTTGAGCAGGTTCATGCCTCTCGTGTGATGCCAGACGGAACCCAGGCTGAGGTTTGAGTGTGGCCCTGCCAGTCACCATGGGGTTGGCTTCTCGCCTTCAGCCGTTTCTCAGGCTGGCTTCTGCCTCACTGTGGTCACTGTTGTAGCCCTTGGGAGTTAGTCACACTGTCATTAGGTAGCAGTGGCACTTTAGGCCTTTGTGTGCAGGGGACTGACTCCTTAACACCAGCTCCATCAAATGGAACCACAAAATGTCCCCATCTTAAGAGGTAAAAATCCCTTGGTCAAAATAGTTAAAATTGGGCAAATTTAACTCTTCCCTCTGAAAGCAGCTGGTGGTCTCAGGGGAGGCATTTGGAAATAAAGATATTTTTGTCGTGTAGGAACTATGTCTCCCTAATTCTTCACTGTCCTCTTTAGTTCAATTCTGTTCCAACCCTAGACACTGACTAACGTTATGGTTAGGCTGGCACCCCATTTCCTGGAGCGCTCCTGCTCGCCTTCTGGAAAAGGCCATGATCCTCCTTGCGTTGGGCAGACCTGCCATGAGCACCCCCAGAGGTAGGCCCTGTGGGTGCTGCAGAGGTCAGAATCCAGGTAGGGTGCCTGCTTCTGGAAGCTTCTTAGTTGTGTACCTTTCCCCGACCTGCCGCAGGCTCCAAACTCAGCTGTTTGGTGACACTTTGGCTCTGCTCCCAGCAGCTGGCCTTCTCTTGTCACACCTCCTGGCTCACGGCCGGTCTTTTCTGTGTCCCCTGGTGGGGAGCATCAGGCTGCCCCCCACACAGTAGGGTCTGGTGGGAAGTCCCACCTTCTTGGTCATTTCCAGCATCTTCTAACCCTCGTCCAGTTACCTCTTGATGAAAACAGGAATACCAGCATCCATGTTTTCTGTTCCTTACGTCTGTAGCAGCCTGTTTGATTTCTGTCAGGTTTCTAATTAAACCCCTAGATGGTTCTTCTTACAGGTTGTCTCACAAAAGTGGCCAGTGCTGAACTCTGAGATGTAGCCTCTTGAGCCACCAAGTGGCACAGAAACATTGGTCCCCGATAAGCTGGCTTTGTTCTCAAGCCCCCGGTGGGGGTCCAGCTCACCAGACCCCAGACTTAGATCTTTAGAAGGATATGTGGCTTCCGCCTCCTTCAAGTGCCCCACATGCGTGTGGTGGGCTTCCCAGGGGCCGATGTTTGAAGAGTAATGGAATTGTCCAAAGTATATGAATTCACCCAGCTTTATAAATTGCATTAATTTGGTCAACATGTTTAACAACAATGTAAATACTTTTTCTTTTTAAATCAAGACACAAAGTGAAGTAGAGGAAAGCATATTAGAAATGCTACTCAGAGAGACTTATTCTCTATGTCCAGGTGATCTGTGACTCCCAGACCCTCGCCCTGCACCAAGGAATGAGGCCCCTCCTGGAGGGAGCAGGGAGGAGGCAGGAGGCAATGCCACCGTCACCCCTACCCCCTTGTGGCAAATTGGAGTGGTCTCAGCCTTTTGTGCCCTTTTCTGTAGCTCTCCGAAGCTACAGAACAAACTGATCTTGTGTTGGCTAATGGAAGTTGGCCAGCCCCAGTCACAGGAAAGCCATCAGTGGACCTTGTTTGGACAGGTGTGCCCTGTTCCACCACTTCCTAACCTCGGCCCTAACCTTGTCTCCGCAGGTAAATGCCCAGGCCCTTACCAGCGCCTTCTCTCCACATACCAAGCCTTGGATTGGGCTGGCAGAGGCTCTGGGGACACTGATGCGAACCTGGGCCGGGTCTCCCAAAGGGACCATCCAGATGGTAACACAGGGTGAGCCAGGGACACGGCAGAGGGTGAGGGGAGAGGGGCGTGGACGTGGACTCAGCACCCCTAGGTCTGTCGGCTGCAGATTAGACCCTGAGGGACTTGGAGGTGACCCTGGTCTTGGGGCTCCATGTCCCACATCCTGAGGGTGACTCACTTGCTAGAGTGGAGACAGAAAAAAAGGGGACAAAAAGTCATTGGAAAATTTGCTTAACTTTCACACATCATGTCTGTGTAGTATTTTAAATATGCACATGCTTGGCATGCAAGAGAAACCTCCACAGAGAGTTTCACATGGGGGGTGGTAGGATTGGTGGTGGCAGTCCTGGGGTGAAGGAGTCCAGGGTTTGGTTGACTCGGTCACTTACCTGCTGTGTGGCATTCCCACCTCCAACCTGTGAGTTCCTCATGTGTGAAGTGACAGTCAGGGTGGGTGTGCCGGATGAGGTGCTGGGTACATTCTGTTCTCTGTGACTGACTAAGATGGGCCCTGAGACTAGCTGATGGCCTTGGGCATTTGCCCAGCAGTGGCTTGGGGACAGAACGGTGCCCTCTGCCAGCCCATCGGTGACTGAGCAGACTCTGGCCACCTTTGCCACAGGTCCAGCCCCTGCAGGTGTGCATGGGAGACCAGAGCGCCCTCTACTCCCCCAAGTCTTGCAGAGGCGTCTCCCCACTGCCTGGGGGTGCATCCTCTCTCGGGGACGGATTGGAGTTGGGGCGACTAGGCCCTAAGCAGTGCGGGCCCTGGACAAGGCCCCAGCGGAAACAAGACAGGGAACTGGGCCACCATTGCTGCAGTTACCCCTTTCCTCTTCCATTTCCTGAGGCTGGCAGCGGGGAGGGTGCCAGGTAGGGGTGGGAGCAATAGTTTTCCAGTGCCCCGTTGGAGGATGAGAGGTAGGCCAGGGCGGCCCAGCCATGGGAGGTGTGTAAGGGCACCGGATTTGGGCTGAGCTTTGGAGAGAAGTTTTTTAGACTGGTTGAGAGTGTCCCAGGGGTCCTGGCCTGGATAGGGCCAGGCTGTGCCAGGTTCTAGGACAGCCCTACTGACCCACTGTGCCCCTCTAACCCCCAGGGGAAGCAGGCTGGCCCAGGCAGCCTGGACTCGGGCCCCAGCAGCGCAGTGAGGATCCTGTGGCCCAGAACTGGGTGCAGGATCTTCTGCCCTGTCCCATGTTGCTCAATCAGCAGTGACCTTGTGGTGGCTTCTTTTCGGTCCCCAGGAGCATCCCTGAAGAATGCCGGGAACTGCCTAAGTCCTGCTGTCATTGTCGGCCTCCTGAAAGCCGCTTCCAATCAGGCGGATGTGAACTTGGTGAACGCCAAGCTGCTGGTGAAGGAGGCCGGCCTCAATGTGGGTGCCCACCTTGCCCTCCCCTCCCACCCTGTCGGCACCACATCCCTCCTGCCCCTAAATTGTCAGAGCATGTTCACAGCCCTGCTCGGTGAGTGGGAGCCCTGGGTGCTGTCCCGCCATTGACACTGACTACCCCCGAGATGTAGCATCAGTTACGTCTTCGGCCACCTGACTTGGAGCGTTGCTATGCGCGAACTGATAGGTGTGAAAGAACTGTGCATATATGTGCTCTGTGGCAGCACCTCCACTTTGTAGCTGAGAAAACAGGGGAGCTAGGTTGTGTCTGGCCGGAGGCTGGAAGTCAGCCCAGCGTGCCCAGCCTCTGGGTCCGTCTAGTACTCCATGCACCACAGAACCCAGTTTCTTGCTTGGCTTGCAAACTCCTTGGGAGCTCGCAATACATTCTCTTAGCCTCTGCTGCCCTCACGGCTTTTCTTTGGCATCTTTCCCTCTGGTTCCCTTTGTAGATCAAAGGCTGTGTTTCTCCGCCCGTGGGAGCTGGCAGAAGCAGTGGGAAGCAGGGCTCTTGTTCCCCGCCTTGTCCTCCCCGGCATCCCAGGCCACTGGCTCTGTGCAGGAGGCAGTGAGCAGGAGGGGCCAGCCTGGGTCACCCTCCGCGCTGACCTGCTAAGCTAGGCTCTCACAGCCCTGCCTCCCCACCCCCCTCACTCCCACCCCTCCTCTCCAAGCTGTTACCTGTACCTGATGGAACTAGCCTTCCCTTGTGGGGGCTGTTGATTGGACTGTCCCAGGAACCTGCTGTTCAGAGGCTCACGGCTGTGCCCCATCCCCCAGCCCTGAATTGCTGACCCGGTGGGCCGGGCTGAAGCCCTGTAAATTGGCCACGGGACCCAGGGAGGGGATGGGTGTGCGATGCAGCCAGGAGACGTAACTGTGCCCCCTGCCTTCTGTCTGCAGGTGGTCACCTCCCATAACCCTGCTGTGCCAGGAGAGCAGGGCTGCGGGGAAGGCCTCCTGACCGTGGCCCTGGCGGGTGCCCCCTACCAGGCTGTGGGTTCGGTCCAGGGCACCACACCTGTGCTGCAAGCGCTCAACGGAGCTGTCTTCAGACCAGAAGTGCCCCTCCGCAGGGGTCTGCCCTTGCTTCTGCTCCGGGCTCAGACCTCCAACCCTGCACTGCTGCCTACCATGATCGGTGAGGAGGAGCCCGTAAAGCTGGCGGGTGTCCTGAGGCAGTGGTGGTCGGCGGGGGGAACGGGCGTGTCCTGTGCTGGGAGTGGGTCCCATAGAGCTTTACCTCCTTCAGCTCCTCTCCAGCATCTCTGGATCTGAGTGGACAGAGGGTTCGTCATGACAGTTTCCAGAACATTGGGAAGTAGATACAGAGCTCAGAGGAAAGGGCCTTACCTGAGGTCGCAGGGCTGTGCGGCAGGGGTTGGACCCCAGAGCCCCTGTTAACTGGGCTGCCCACCATGTGAAGCGACAGCGTGGACCTGCTCATGGAGCCAAACCCCAGGAGCTCAGAACAGTGGGGCACAGGCTGCTGTGGGGACCGCAGCGAGCCTGCTGGGCACCATGGGCACCGTGCCCTGGTGTCCCCGCCGCTGTGAGCATCCAAGCACTTCCCAGCAGAGAGTGTCTTCAAAGGGCCTAATTCCCCATCCTTGCCTGCTGCCCAGAGGAACGTTCCCCTGCTTTTCTCTCACTGGTGGTCTGCGTAGAGCTGGCGGTCAGGGCGTTGTACAGTCTGGACAGCGAGGGGAGCTGCACAAGTGTTCCTTCTCTCAGCTCTGCTTCTGAGACTGTCACGGCTCCCCCCGGCCCCCATTGCAGCTTTGATCATAGCATCGCAAGACTCCCAGCCTCCCGTGTCTCCTTCCCCACGCCCCATGCCTTGCCGACCAGGGGTTTTTTCTTCCCAGGGCTCCTGGCAGAGGCAGGCGTGCAGCTGGTGTCCTACCAGACCTCGGTGGTGTCGGACGGGGAGACCTGGCACGTCCTGGGCATCTCCTCCCCGCTGCCCAGCCTGGACGCCTGGAAGCAGCATGTGACGGAGGCCTTCCAGTTTCACTTCTAACAGGGGGTCACCGTGCCCAGCCTCAGGGCTCTGCAGTCACCGGAGGGAGATCACGTTCCTGGGGCTGGCGCTGCTTACCTGGCTGGACCCCTGTAGCACCTGATAAAGAGCCCACCCCACAAGCCTCCCCGTCTTTGTGTTGTCATTACCCACAAGAGCCACCAGAAAGCATCCACGGCAGCCATGGGTTGGTTTGGCCACAGGAGGCTGGGGCGTGGGCCGGTGGATACGGATGGGCAAACTGCATGCCCGGGTGTGGGTGCTCCGGAGGGGATCTCTGTCCTGTCTGCCAGGCAGCAGGTCCCTTCCACCTGGGACTAGACACACGCAGGAATACGGAAGTGGTTTGCTGGAGAGGAGCATTAAAACCGGGCTTTTCCTGTAGAAGTCTGCAGCTGGCGGGAGGGCATCTGTAGTCACTGGAAGCAGCGAGGGAGGTGCCACACAGGGACATGTGAATTTTGCAGAGGGTGGCTTCTCTGAAACATCTGAGAGGATTTCCTAAGGGGAAGGAACTGGGGGTGAGACGCGGGGCCTGAGAGTTTACAAAGGCAGCTGCGGATGGGGTGGGGCCTCCATCACTTGATTTTTTTTTTTTTTTTTTTTTGCAAAGTGATTTTCATGAAGCATGACAGAATGGCACTCCCTGATCCTAAGGATGTCACCTTTTGAGGGTTTTTTCCTGTTAGTCAGGGATGATACTTCTCTACCTGGTGCCCTGTAGCTTCTGTGTTTGAGGCAGCTGCCCAGGCGCAGGGCATTTGACGGGCACTGACAGGAGCGAACCCACCCCTAGGGCCTCCTCCGTGCTGTGGCTGGGCTGAAGGTGGGCAGGAAGGCCACCTGGAACTGCCGTGCGAGCATCTGCAATGAGCTCGGAGGCCTGGGGTGTTGTCACCTTGCTGTCTCGGACCCAAGAAGGGGGTAGGCCTGGATGAGACCACCAAGGTTGGCTTTGAGCAGCTCTGACTTTCAACACAGAGTTTAAGGAAAGTACCCGGGGCAGTTAGCCAGCCTTGGTTCCTCCTTCCTGTGCCTTTGAGTAGAGAAGCAGGTCTGTCTTTTACAGAGAAGTCCTTACACTTCAGAGCCTCCCCCTTGACCTTGTCATGATAACATTCAGCCGGGTCCGGACGGGGTATCCTGACTACCAGACAACCTGTCCCTACCTACTGAAAAGAGCTGCGCACCTGGTGGCATCTGGTGAGGGGGTCACCTAAGCCTGCTGATAGCTGAAAACACAGGCAGAGATTAACGAAATTTAAAATGGAGTCTAATTTTCAGCCTCTCAGCCTCTTCGCCTCGTAACTCCCTAGACAAACCATGTTCTGTGCTAAGGTGGCCGGGACAATTCTAGAAACCCCAACCTTTCTAGATGTGAGTGACACATCAAGGCATGGGACCATGTCACTACATCGCCCTGTTCAGTCACTGTCCATGTAAACACTCCTAAATTTACAAAAGGCAAGATTCCTTTTAAAACCCAGCTGGTACCCTATAGAGGGCGCTGTTGATGCCTTTGTGTTACTCTGGTTAGCGGCACCTCTGCCGCCTGACTTCAGAGTGAAATTTCATTCTTGTGGACTTCGGCCGGGAAGATTCACAGCCAGAAGGCTCTCCTGGGCACAGTGATGGAGACGCCAAATACTGGGACAGGAGGGAACTGGCCTCTGAATTCTGGAACAGAGAGAGACAGAGACAGAGACACAGAGAGAGAGAGAGGGAGATGTGTGCATGTGCGCTGTCTGGAGATCTGAGGCTGCCTCACTGTTAGTGGGCAAAATGGACACTTCTTACATCTGTTTTACCATAACATGTTGAGTGGTCTTGCTTGGATAAATATAACATGGCTCAATGTCCCTTTCTGGGAACCACTTCATTCTCTTTCCTGCTCTGCATTCTGCGTCCGGGAGGCTGAACATTTTGCCCACACAGCGAAGCTCCTTACTTATCTGCATGGTATCGGCAGGCCTTACGGGGAAATGGTGACTGGGCAATTGGGAAGCCACTTCCTCCTGTGTTGACCCTACACTGGGGGAAGAGGGCTTCGTGCAGAGCCTGCAGGAGCCTGTTCATGAGGTGGATCCCGGAGCAGCCAGTGGAAGGCCTAGGGCTCAGCGTCAAAGTCAGTGATGAAGGGACGTTGGAGGAAGGGGAACACTTCTCTGTGTTATGGTGGCAATGACGAGTGTCATCCTGAGAGCCCCAAACAGAACCAGGGCTGATTTTCAGCAGGTGGGCAAGGGCATGGGCAGCCTCCATTCAACTGGTCCCCACCCTTTATCCTCGTTGTTAAATACTTTCGACATCACCCCTGCACTCTGTCCAGATGACTGCTGAGTGGAGGCTGGTCTGGCACAGCACTGGGCACTGGGAAGGTCTCCGGTGCTGAGGCCGGTAGAGGTAGTTCCAGCCTCAGGAGGCCCCAGCAAACTATAAAGGCAGATCCCAGGGTCTCTAATCACAAGAACTCAAGTGAATGTGGCATTTTCTCCCAGGGCTACAGACACAACCTGGGAGACCTCAGGAAAGCCACAGATTGTCCTGCCAGGCGTGTCGCCTGGACTGAGGGCCCCCAAGCATGTTGCTGTGGGGGACGGGCAGGCAACAGGGGGGTAGCAGAGGGGCTGTGAAGGGGCAGCAACAGCTGGAGTTGACGAGCCCCTGGGGGAGGGCCTGGGAAGGGAGCAGCTGATGCTGGATTAGCTGTTTAAATGAGGGTTTATCTCGGATTTTCTGGTGCCTGTTGGGTCATGAACAGCCTGGGCAAACAGCAAAGTGGGCAGGCCCGGCACCCCATTCCTGTGTGTCCACTGCCCGTTATCCTGAGCTTCCCCACCCCCGCTCCCCACTAATGGGAACATTCTCTCCGAAGTGCCCTTCCTCATTGGGTGGCTGAAGAAACTTGAAAGGGAAGAGAATGACAGCATTTGGCATCCTCCCCCTCCTCTCAGTCCCATCCTCCGCTCAGTCCCCACTTCCCTGAACCATTTTTGCAATTTTGTGAAAGGATCCTGGAACAAGCTGTGCCCTAACCCACGTGGGACAAACAGGACTCCAATGGACATGTTTCCTGATAGGTAGCAAATGGATTTTTGTTTTTTTAGTTTTTTAGTTTTTTTAAGTTTTTGGCATGGAGGAGCCAAGAACTTAACCTATGAACCTCTGCCCCGTGTATGTGTTTGTGCAGGTAACACTTTGATCCACAAGCTCCATCAGTCACTTGTGGCCCGTGGCTGCTGGCTGTGACCTGAGGGGCATCTTTAGATCAGGGAAGGACGCTGGGGGCCCCAGCTGTGTGTTTCCCCACCCTTGTTTCCCCAGATCCTCCCAGAGAACTGATTGGAGGGGGAGAGGGGTAACTGGGAGGTACGTGCCCAGCAACCTAGTGCTGTGAGGGTTGAAAGGTCAGGGGTGAGGCCCTCAGAGGCAGGAGGCAGGAGGCATGGCAGGATTCTCTGCATGGCAGCTGGTACACCATTTTTGTGTTCCAGTTTCCGGGAAATAGAAGCATCATTTCCTCCTTTTCTTTTTTGAGCATTTCATGTTCTTTTCTTGCTTGTGGTGGTTGTTTCCATGCACAAGGGGGCCTATGTGCCTGTCTTGCCTTTTACTTTAATATTTTTATCATATAAATTTCAGGTGCACAGCATGCATTATAATTCAACATCACCTCCCAAAATCTAGTTTTTCTTATTTTTGTTTTGTTTTGTTTTTTTACCTTCACCCAAGGACATTTTTTTCATTGCTTTTTCGAGAGGGAGGAAGGGCAAGAGAGAAGCATCAATTGGTTGCCTGCCACAGGCTCAAACTGGGGAATGAACTCACAACCTAGATATGTTGTCCTGACCAGGAATTGAACCCACAACTTTTTTGGTTACGGGACGATGCTCTAACCAGCTGAGCCATGCGGGCCAGGGCCAAAGTCTAGTTATGATCTAGTGCCATACAGTTAGTTGCCCCTTCACCTCTTTCCTCCCTCACTTTACTATCTTTTTAACGGTGTTATATTAGCTTACTACCGGTATAAAATTTAGACATTCACAGAAAATGGAAAGAAAGAATGAAGATACAACAGCACAGAAATTTAATAATATTAAAAAGAAAGCTACAACAAATGATAGGCAAGTTATCGGGATCCTGGAGACAACAAATGAATCTGCCTCGTTTCTGGAGGTCCAGGCTAGGCCCTTCCTCCAGCTCTCTTGTTCGCAAACGGCCCCTGACCCAAAGTCACGAGCTCCTGACAGTGACTACAGCTGGAAAAGTCGTGAAGGCCCCACGGAGGGTGGCTGTTGCTCTGCAGAGTATGGGGCTAGTGTCTCCAATCCAGTCAATGTACCAGCTAAGAGTGAGTTGTTTTTGACATGATTCATGGGCAAGAAGGTCTGCTAGCTTACTTTTCCCAGGAACCACTCCATGAAGCTGTAGAATTTAAAGAGACAAAAGGACATTGAATCACGAATCTCATTCTGGCCACCCTCATCCCCAGTGCCTGCTTCTTGTCCCTTAAATACATCCTAAATGTGTCCTGCAGTCTGGGGTGCGCCACTGTCCCCCACCCCTGGCTTCAAGCCCTGACTCCCAAGGAACCTGTGCCCGATGCCAGGGAGCCCAGGCTGGGAGGATGGCAGAGTTCCCGGGACACAATGCGAGGCGAGCAGGCCAGGCAGGCTGGGTGGTGGGGAGACCTGCAGGGCTCTGCAGAACGCTACGCGGACTTCAAGTCCTCACTTCAGCTAAAACCTCCTTGGTATAGGGGTGACTCCCGTGGGCAGGAAGGAGCCGGACACTGAAACTCTCCCTTCAAAACCCCACATTTCATTCTTTTCTGCTTATCTTACCAATTTGGAAGATAAAGTGAAGGCAGGTATCTGGGTCCATGAACTACAAGATTCTAATTCCGAATAGTTGATTTTCCTTTAAAAAGTATCTTAAAGAATTCTCCAACCTCTCCTCTGACCCCCATCCTCTTCCATTCAACTCTTCTCTCCTTCAGATCCTGTTTCCTTATGAATCTGTCCCCACCACACTGGTGTGGACCCTTCCTGATCTTACCCCTTTGGGGTCATGCGTTCCAGAGGTTTATGATTACGGCCTGTTTTTCCCTTATGGGCACTAATTTTGTTTGATCAAGCTAGGGGAGCTGCATATCATGAGCAGATCAGATAACCAAGTTGACTCTTTCTTTTTCTTTTTTTTTTACATTTGCAATTTAAGAACATACTTGTCCCCCATACTTTTGACTTTGCAGGGCAAAGAGCCCTACATGCTTTTTTGGGGATACACGGTACAGACTCCCCACCTCTGACTTCCTCAGGAGCGACAAACGCTCTCAGGCTTAGTTCACCATCAGAGCTGCATCTGTTTCCCAGAGGAAGCCTTTCTACCGCCAACCCTGTGGCATCTCACTCACCACCTTCAGACCGGGTTCCGGGCGTACTTCCGGCGATGCAGCTCGTCCACTCTCTCCAGGTACCAGGTGCCTGGGAAGAGGCTCTTGGTGTCACCGGGGGGTGTGTAATTCACTGTGGAGTGAGAAGAGGCTGTACTCAAAAAGAGCTCTATGTGGTTGGGAAGGAGGAAACAGTGATAGGGATGCTTACAGCTTTGTGGTAACGCTCTCCCGGCTGTGCAGCAAGGGGGCAGGGCCACCCGTTGCCCACCTGGGGGAGCTCTGGCCCAGCAGAAGGACCTGAAGCATCCATCTTGGATCTAGCACCGCAGGTTCAGCTGCTAGAAATTTTGTTATAGGAGCATGACCTTTTCCTACAGTAAACATGCTCTTCTTCCATTGAAATCTCATTGAGCCCTTTGGTCAAGGGCACTTAGCCTGAGGTGTACCTCAGAGCTTCCTGCTTCCTAGTAGACACTTCTGCGTCCCAAGATCTCTGGCTCTGATTTATTGTAGTATTTCAGTGTTTTGTCCATTAACGTTCAGATGTCCTATTTTATTTTATTTTTTTTAATTTCTTCTCTCCTTTACTCTAACACGTCCCCTGTTTCAAGTGAGATCAATGACTACTACACCAAGGTTTTCTGGAACATTCCCAACTCCACCTGTTCTGCCCCATTTTCAGACCACAGTGCAAACCACGTGTTTCAAGGTTTGCTTGAGAAAATGGTTACTATAATTTTAAGATCACCATCTGGTGTCTCCAGTCATACCATAAGCTTTGGTTTACTTTTCTTTTTTAAATTTTATTGTTGTTATATTACATCCATCCCCTTTTTGTTCCCCTCTGTCCCCCTCCCCACCCACCCATTCCCTCCAAAGTCAATCCCACCTGTTGTCCATGTCCATGGTTCCTTTATATTAGGTTCTTGTCTAAGCTGCTCCCCTTCCTTGCCTCTTCCTCCCCCCTCCCCCCATGGTTTACTTTTCTTTTTATTGATTTTGGGTGGCCAATATTTGGTTTTTATGTTTGGCAGGGCAATTGGATGAAGACAGTCAAGTTTGTTCATAACTTATTTTAACATTTTTATCTAGTTAATTTGCTTGGCAATCCCACAAAGTTGGTATGATTTTAAAAGTGAGACCATTCAGAAATAATTTCCCCAAAGATAAAGAGCCTATGAGAGTCACAGGTCAGTTTACATTTGGATATCTAGTGCCAAAGTCAGGGCCCTTTGAAATGTTTGCTAGATGGCATTTTCAAAGACCATATACCCAGCTTCCCTGGGGCTGCATTGGCCAATACCCTGTTTTGTGTGGTTAGCTACAATCCATACTGAGAAGCCATATGTTGCTTGCTACCTCTTCCCAACTCTGTCTTTTGCTTCCCTTCCCAGTTCTCACCCTTTGGCACCTAATGGATCTTCTCCCAATCATATCTTAGAGACTGCTTCCCCGTGACCCACTATATTCTAGACTTCTGATGCCTCCTGGCTGTCAGCTACTGGCATGGAATCTGAGAAAAATTGCCTTTTCCTTGTCTCTTTCTGCTTTTGTCTTACCCTTATGGTAGAATTGTTCTCTTTGTTCCATTATTGCTGTGAACTCCTCAGGGGACATGCACTTCCTGGAGGCAAGGCGTTTAGGCAGGTCTGACATACTAGACACCAGTTTTTCCAGGTTGGAGCCTGGAAAGCAAAAGCAAGATGGATCAGACTGCTTCCTTGTTGCTCTCACTGCTACCAGTCCCCAGTCCAGCAGAGAGCCAGGTTTTGTAACCCTGGGGGAAAGTACACTGTGTGTTGTGTGTGGCTTAGAAAGCCAGGAAATGATAAAGGTCAGTAAACATGATGCTAGCAAAACATAAGGGTATACACACTCATTTAGTCAAGGTAGATGTGTGACTTTTATTACATTTGTCATAAAATAATCAGCAACTATTCACTGGATGTCTCAAGTCCACCAGATTTTCTTTAACCAGCTGCAACCAAACCACCATTCCTCTTGCCTGGACTGGTTTCCCCATATCTACCCCTGTTCCTCTCCCGTCTAGTCTCTAAGTGCGTCAGATACATAAATTAGGTACTCTTACTCCAGTGCTCACATCTGTTTAGGGGTTTCCTTTGTTCTTAGTCACATTGTTTTATCAAGGCAGGGGCCTCAGTGGTGGTGAGGCAGAACCTTGTTCCTTTTACCAGACAACTCTTGCAAGAGGGGCCAGCGCAAAAGATGGGACGCACCTGGAGAAGCATCCTGTGATACTTGAAATGAAAACATGCTGGCTGCCAGGCCAGAGCCATAGGAGAAGGCACCAATCCTGGAGCCAGCCAACTCTTGGGCAGAGTGCCTACAGGGAAAGACATCAAAAGCTAGACAACAGATCGGCATTACATGCTGTGCTTAAAATAAACAGCCAACCTATCAGCCCAATCTAGTTCAGCTCTTGCAACTGGAAATGAGTTGCCAGCTCTCCAAGAAGGACTTTTGGACCCTGGGGATAGGTCCAGAAAGAGAAAAATGTGCCAGGAAGAGAGCAGATAAAACCCAAGATATAGAAGGCAGAGAGAACATGAAATTTCAGGCTGGAAAAGGACCCGCTCCCTCCGGTAGGTACAGAGTGAACTCTGAAGGCATCTCCGAGTGAACCGTTGGACCACCTTCAGGCTTCCATGTTGATTGGTAATGCTTCATCCCTTGTAACACTTTTACCATCACTTCATTAGTAGTAATTTCATGACCAAGATGAAATTTTACATATATATAATTCTATATAATAGAATTTATGCATGTACTATAGTACAAGTATTTCTAAAACGCACATAATGTCAATAGAAATAACAATGAACATTTGAGCATCAGCTAAGCATTATAGTTTTAATTACTTTAGACCTTCAACACTCATCAAGACCCTAGAAGGTGCATGTTGTTGTTGTACATATTTTAGAAATAGGAAAAGTGAAGCACATAGAGGTTAAGTATTTTCCCAAGGTCAAAGCTAGTAAGTGGTAAAGAGATTTGCACCTAGATTGTAGAACCTAAAGCTGGACTCTCTTAATCACTATGCTTTACTAAGTGTAGAGATTTTAAATGGATGAGATAAAAAAAAAAAAAAAAAAAACATGCATAAAATTCCTTCCATTTTCTTGCTGTATCAAGTAGATCTTGCATATCCCCTGACATAATAAATGAACTTCACTTTGGGGATGACTGTTTAATATGGACAGTAAACCTCCTTTACATATCTTTAAAACAAGTTTCTTTCACCTTCTCTTTTTTCCTCACCTCTCTTTCTCTCTCTCCCTCACTCCCCTTCTCCCTTACCCTCTTCCTTCCTGAAAAATAAATTCTGAACCAGACAAAGAATCACACTTGGTTGACCCCTCAGATGATGGATGGAGGTAGGAGGTGGGGTGAGACACAGTACTCACTGGGACAGAAGTGAGGCCAGGCAACCATACAGAGACGAGGTATACGTATTCCCATTGTACGTGGAGAGGTAAAGGGAGGCTTTGGTTTTCTTGTTGAACATGTCCAGCGAGGCCTTTTGAAAAGCTTTATCCACTTCCTTGTTCGTGTAGGTATCTTCCAGATTTAGTCCCCTGTGAGGCAGCCGGAGTAATAGAACAGGTGAGAGACCACAGGACGGGAGGGAGGCAACAACTTGTGGAGAGAAGCCTCTGGGGCACATGTTTTTATTATAGAATATTCAGAAATACAGAAAAGCACAAAGAAGAAAATGTCACTAACATTCCTACCATTCAGAGGGAGCGCTTAGGTCCTACTTTTCTTGTGGAATCCATCCCTACTTTCACAGCTTATTGGGAAATAAAACCATGCTTAAATTCTGTTTAGCCCGCTTCCTTCACTGTTTTTCTCAATCCATTAAAAAACCTTCTATAATATTATTTTTATAGGCTGCAAGAATAGGCCATGATAGGATTGACCCTACTTCGCCCATCTAGTTAAAATACTACAGTGAAAAAGTTCATGTTTTTTTAAACATGTGAAATTACTGAGCCATGCTCCCATAACCTAGTCAATTCTAGTTGTTCAAATTTTAAAAAGGCTGCATAAAGAATGCGGTCACTTGTTCAACTTTGTAACTAATGACTTTTCACATTTAAAAGTAGGATTATGTGCATTTCTTCTTTGAGGAAATTTCTTATCCATATCCTATGCTCAGTTTTCTACTAAAGTATTCAGCTTATTATTGGTGACATTTTCACATGTTAAAGATAGTAGTCTATCATCTTTGGAATGGGTTAGAATTTTTTTCATGGAGTCTCATAAGCATTGTTTGTGCTAAGTTTGGTGTTTAGTGAGTGGCAGGTTAGTGGGGGTAATAGTTTGCACTAGGGGCAGATGTTGGAAGCACATTACAAAGCTTGAAATGAAGAGTTACCAAGAAGAAAGGGCACACTCTCTTCCTACTGGAATTCTCTGTATTGGAGATTCTTCTTTGCCAAATATTTTGGAGTAATGCATCTAAATACATTCTCCCTGCTTTGTTGACCTCTAAGAAGGGGAGCTGGGCTATCTCAATTTCATAGACAGGTCCATGGGGACAACAAGCAAGACAATGAGGTCAATGGTGAGTGAGAACGGGACTGGGCACTCCCTCAGTTGCCATCCTGTACTGAGGTTGCTTGCTTCTGGGCACATCTGTCCGTATGGACTGTGAGACCTTCTATGCAGAGATCATGGAGTCACATTTATTTCTGTGTCCCTGGAGTTTGTGTGATGCCTTACACATAGCTGACAATCACTGGGTGTTTACTGACTGAATGACATAGTCACACTCTTTCCCCTTTTTCTTATTCTCCAAAGCTTATTATGGTCACTTGGTCCAGGGGTGCTGGCAAACCCCCTGTGCTCCCTGAGATAAAAGGTGGAGGACCCTATGTAGATAATAATCCAATGACCCAGGTAAGGCTTGGTGTCATTTCCATTGTGCTGGAGGAATGTCCTTTTCTTTTCCCCACAGGAGTGGCTGGTGGCCAGACTGGAGGCTTGAGGAAGCCTCCCTTCCTCACCTCTCAGGATCCTCTAGGCTCCCCAGGGGACCCACCTGAAGGCCTCCAGCCCCTTGTAGTGGCTGCTCTGTGTGTTGCTGCTGGCGGACAGGAAGTCATTGAACATCAGGCGAGCCACAGACTTCTGGACCAACTTGCAGAAGGGTGAGTGGAAGATCATGAACTGAAAATCATCGAGAGTAAAAGGCCGGTCGATACCAGCTGAAAGAGGAAGTGCGAGATCAAGGAGGTGGCATGATGGATGGATAAACCACTTCGATCTTTGCTCCAAATTCTAGCTGTGCTAAGGGTTGCTGGGCCTGTCTCCAGAAAACACAAGGTTTGCTCATTCATCTTACAAGCATTTCACTAAGCAACCCCTTTATAAAGGAAGAAGGGAAAGAAACAAGTGCATTCTTCCTAGCTACCATTGCCAACCTCTATGACAGATAATGACTCCCTGTCAACCTTGTGTTCAATTATTTTCTCTATTGTTCAGAGGAGAAAACTATGTCTACAAATTATAGAGCTAAGTTATATGTCCAAGGTCACCCAGCTTGAAGATGGCTGCTTTGGATTCAGGTTCTAATGTCTCTGACTCTACACTCCAGACTGTCTTTCTCACTTCGAAGAAGAGGGCAATGCACCCTCTGTCCTTAAGAAAATTTACAATTTAGCGCTGACTCCAAAGTAGCATTGTTGAAATTCCATACGAAAATATGGAGTCCAATGAGAATGCTGTAAGAATGCGTCAGTAGCAGTTTTACAGTGGGCGGGCAGAGGTCCAGGCTGACTCTCACCCACGGGCAGCTGTGGCAGCTGGCATGTCGTCTGTTGCAATGGAAAGCGGCGAGAAGTGAGTGGCTCCCAAGGCCACCCCTGCAGCGTCACCTCTGATGCTTCAGCTCCTGCCTTTTCCTGCACTGACACCTGCCTTTTGCTGGCACCCATCTGGGCTTGGCTAAGCAGGTAGGAACCCTTGTTATTTTTTAAAAAGTAGGCTTCTCTGTATTTTTTAAATTTAAAAAAAATGTTGCTTTTCTGATTATGAAAGCAGCACATATTTTTCAGCAGGAAAATTTAGAAACTGAAGGCGAAAATAAAATCAACTTGTAATACTACCATCCAGAGAAAAGTCACGGGTGATAGTATACCAAAATTACAGGTAGGATTTTTCAATGTCAATCAGACTTGAAAAGGTGGCAAACTATACACCAAGAGCCAAATTGCTGCTGACTTCAGCAGAGGCATGTCCGTAGGCCAGCAGGATGTGGTCACTGGATCTCTCCACAGCACCGCCCCCTGGGGGGCTGACACCCACTGGTTCCAAGCTGGTGGCTTTGGTCTAATTTGTTTACTTTCTTTATTTAGCTCAAGTCAGAGGCAATTTCATACTTGAATTTGAATGACCTCCAAGTAGACTTGAGCATTGAGCCAGGGAAGAGTGTAAGAAGAAGGGGACATGAAACAATGCTCTTGAGATCATTTTCAGAGGCGAGAAGAGACCTTTGTCTGACACTTTTAGGACAAAGCCGTGGCCCCATGGACATAGAGCCCCCACTTTCAGCCCTCTGAGCCCCATACCTTGCTTCCACTGGTTCTGGATTTTTCGACGGTATACTGAGTAACATTGGTCCAAGGCCCGGATGTAGCACTGGGTGGAGAGCTTCCCATCCACCGTTGGGTATTCCGTGGACCCATCTGGTTTGTAGAAATCATATACGTTCTCCATGTGGGTTCCTCGGAGCCCTAGCAAGGCACACGTTGGGATTCAGGGGCTGCACCGTGCAGCCCACGTAGAGCAAAGAGGAAGGGAGACCTACAGGGGGTGCAGGCTCCTGGTCTTTACCTGCCTCATGCCCAACCCTGAGCCCAACCAACATCCTTCGCATATTCAAGGCAGCTGAATGCACTGCTGCTCTCATATAAATGAGATTTATATTTCCCTTTCCACACTGCTATGGGCTTAACAAAATCTGAGCTAGATGCCAAAATTCTCCAAGGAAAGGCTTTTCCTTTATACTCAATCACCATCTTTCATTGTCAATGACCAGTTTAGCTCTCTAAGGTCCTTCTTGACAGCATCACCGCTTGTTCCATGCATCACTAACCCTGTGTGGGATGGTGCAGAAGAGGGGACCTCCCTGACTGCTCTCTTCCCTTCCTCCCCGCCCTCTGCTCTCCAGTCCCCAGTCTTGTCTTTGGAAAGCAAGCGGTAGCTGCAAATCCATCCTTCCGCCCTGCACGGTGGGTGGGATCAGGAACTTTGCGTTCGACCATGCCATGCAGAGTCTCTGGGTGCCATGCATCCACAGGTTACCACAGACCTCTCTCAAGGACCAGGGGAGCCTTAGGCCCAACCAGCATTGCCACGGCTCCAGCCCCTCCTGTGGGGCGAGCATTTCCAATGGGATACACCGCGATGTCTCCACAGACCACCATAGCGTAGCGACCTGTAATGAGAGACAAGAAAGAATAATCCTCACCACCACACTTCGCGTGGACTGGCAGCACCTGTGTGCTAGGCAAAGTTTTGGGGACTGAAGAAAGACTAGTGAACAAAACCAAAGATCCCTGCCGCATGGGGCTTATGTTTCAGGGAAACTCATCACAACACATTTGAGATGCAAAGTCAAAACTCAGTGTCCCATCACACTAGCTATAAAATGCTCATTTGTTCAGAATTCCATGAAAAATGTATTAATTGGCACTTTAGGAGGTAATTTAGATTTGTACCCATCACCCTTAGCCACTCTATTGCTAAAATTCCTTTCCATAGAAGACCAAGGGGTAGGGAAGGAAACTAACATTTGAAAAACTAGCTGGACACTAGCTATCCTCAAACAATTCTTAAAACTATCCAATGAGACAGGTAACAGCCACATTTACAGAGGGAGATGCTGCCTTCCAAAGAGATGAAGTAAACTCTAAAGGTCTCTCTCACAACTGATGGACTTTGATATTCCAACCCATTTCTGACTGGATCCTAAACCATGTACTTTGAGTGACTCAGTAGTATTTTTATTGCAAAAGGGTTTATGTTGAGGAACTACTGCTAATGTAGATGATTTATAGTTACTTCTTTTATGATAATTGGACTATTACTCAATCAATAATTGTTGTCTTGACTCCTACTTGTTCCACTTTCAAGTGACAGTACTGCCCCTTCCCCCAAATGAACCAAACCAAGCTCAGGTCCTGGTAGGGATACGGTAGTAATTTTTATATTTTACCTAACCTACAAGGAAGCATCTAGGGTTTATTCCAGTGCTGTGTTGGGAGTGATATTTGTATATAATTTAATCCTCATGATAAGCCTATATGTCAGATACAGTTATTCCCACTTTATAGACAAATTGAGGCCCAAAGAACTTACATCACTTGTCCAGAGCCACACAGCTAATGGATGGCACAATATGGATTTAGTCAGGAGCCTAACCCAAATTCATTGAACCCAAGAGCCTTCTTTTAAGAACTATAACAACTCCAACTCCAACAAAAAAGTACTTTTCTACAAATATATATATATATATATATATACACGCATATATATATGTCTAAATCTTTGTCTATATCTGTATAGAAGTTATTGAGAAAAAATTAGTACATTTGACTATTTAACAGTTAAAAACCCATCAGAAACAAACTCAAAGACAAACTGGAGAAGTATTTGCAATACCTATGATCAACAAAAAGTTATTTTTCTTCTTTCATAAAACTCTCATTTAAAAAGAGACAATGTATGTAATAGAAAAATGGCCAATAAACATCACAAAAATATTAAAGCTCTTTTATAATTAAAAAAAAAAGTTAAACCAAGCGGGGAGGCAGAGGCAAGGAATGGGAGCAGTTTAGACAAGAACCTAGTGTAAAAGAAACATGGACATGGACAACAGGTGGGATTGACTTTGCGGGGAATGGGTGGGTGGGGAGGGGGACAGAGGGGAGCAAAAAGAGGATGGATGTAATACAACAACAATAAAATACTTTTAAAAAGACAACAATGACACTATTGGTTAGAAAGTTTGATAATATGTATTGTAGAAATGTACTCTCATACATTTTGGAAAGCAATTGGTCTATCAAACTCTTCAACCAACACAACATAGCCTACAACCCACCTCTAGAAATCCATTCTTACAGCACATTATCCTAAACATATAAAGCACGTACACTGTTTGTTAGAACATTATTATAATTGCAAAAAACTTACAACAGTCTAAATATCCATGCATGTGGGGCTAATTAAGTTTGGCATATGAGTGAATAGAATACTACATAGCTTTTAAAAAAACAAAGTAGACCTCATGTATATTGATATAGAATAACCTCTAGGACATCACAGAAATGAGGAATAATATGTGTAATGTTAAAAACTAAAACTGAACAGATATGCCTCTACTCGCCAGTACGTAGAAAAAAGTCTGAAAGTATACACAGAAAGCATGAGTGTTAAATTCTGGAAAGTGGCAGTAAGGTGTCAAAAGGGAATTTTTTCTTCGCTTTACACCTTTTTTTTTTTTTTAAGTATACATTTCAATTACTTTCATAAAAAAAAAAAAAAAAAAAAGACAAGAAAACATGAGGACTCCCGGGTCCTCTGGGTCAGTACTTGCTGTTTCTCAGGGGTCCCAGAGCCACCTCCTCCCATCCAGGGTCCCCAGGTGGATGGTCGGCCAGAAGCAGAGATGGAGCTCATCTGCACTGGCCTTGTCCGGCCTTGCAGGTGCCATTAGGCTCCAGCTTAAATGTGCTCTCTGTTTTCATACAAACTAACAATCCGCACCTCAATGGACATCATATTAGAGAAGGATGTATTTCAGCCTGCTCATGTGGAACACCCAGACACAGAGCAGAATTCCCTTACTTGGAACGATACGCTTCCCGCTGATGATGTCCCCCATCTAGGCTCTGAGTGTTGCCTCAAGGCTGGTGAGTGTCCCTTGCCTTTTGTTTATACTCTATAGCCAAATACTTGGATCGATGTACTAATGATGAAGGTAACAAGAGCTGCTAGAGAGGTAATGACATTAGTGCCCAGTGGGAAAAGTGCTGGAAGAACAGATTTGATGATGTGGAAACTGGCACATCCCAAGTCAATGGAAGGTGAAGCTACAGGGCAACTGAAAAAACACTCAGTGGGTGTGTGGAATCACACTGCTCTGCTGTGTGAACAGAGGCAAATCACTACACTCTTGTTGGTTACTTTTTAAAATAAAGAATATTGGGAGCCCTGGCTGGTGGCTCCGTGGAATGGTGCTGGCCTATGAACCCAAAGGTTGCTGGTTCCATTCCCAGCCAGGGAACATAACCAGGTTGCAAGCCAGGTCTCCAGCCAGGTCCCTAGGTGGAGGCAGATGAAAGACAACCATACATTTGTTTCTCTTCCTGTCTTTCTTCCTCCCTTCCCCTCTCTCTAAAAATAAAGAAATTTTAAAATCTATTTTAAAAAAGATAAAATAAAGAATATTGGGGACTTATGGATTGCTTCTTAACTCAACCACATCAAACTTACAACTAAAATATAGAATAACCATCACTCAGAATGACCAGAAATCAAGTAGAATGGAAGGAAGTCTGACAACTACAGAATTAAAGAAACTACATCTATCCAGATTGGTAGGAGGGGTGCAGACATGGGATGGGCTGGGCCCATACTCACATATCGTGGATAACAATTTGGGAGAACAGAACCAGATACATAAATACAGTGAATAGACCTTCAGTGGGCAGGGGAAGGGGGTCCGGGGGAGGGGGAAGGAAAAGGCAAAGAAGGGGAGGAGTTCGGTCAAGAACCTAGTATGGAAGAACCATGGACATGGACAACAAGTGGGATTGACATTGTGGGGGGTAGTGGGTGGGTAGGGAAGAGGACAGAGGGGAGTAAAAAGGGGATGAATGTACTAAAACAACAACAAAATTAAATTTAAAAAATAAATAAATAAAATAAAAATTTGGGAGAAATGTCTCCTGAGTGAGGAGTCCCAGCCCCACACCAGGTCCCCCAGCCCAGCATTCCAGTAACAGGAAAGTAAGTTTTCACAACTTCTGGTTGCAAAAAGCAGCAGGGGTTGAGTTGGTGGAAGAAACTGCTGGAGCCCCGAGCAGTTCCTCCTAACGAACCTGCTCAGACTCACTCCCTCTGAGCTCCAGCACCGGGACAGCAGCTTGAAAGGCACCGGTGGCAGACAGGGAGGAACTGAAGTGCTTGGCATCAAGGTGAGCAGAGGCCACTGTCCCTCTGCTCTGTGCTAACCTCTCCCCGCACAGAGCCGGCAAGCTGGTGCCATATTGCAGAAGTCTTCAAGCTGGTTATACTGTTTAACTGGCCTTGGAGATCCCCAGACACTCTGCCCCACCCAGGTTACAGGCCCACCCAAGCTGCTTGTCCATATGAATGGCTGGTTTTCATGGTTTCACCACTTCCTAAATCCTCTCAAACTAGGAACAGCTGCCTCAGTGAGCCCCAGGCTGGGCACTAGCGGCATCCAGCCTAGATTCACAGCTTGGCTTCACCTGGGCATCTCCAAACTCAGCACAGCTACAGCCATCTCAGTTTGCTTTATAGCTCAGGCAGGGTGGCTGCAGGCAAAACCCAGGCAGGGGCTGACCTTGGCCAGCACTGCCAGGGAGACCCCAGGGCCAGCCCACCCAGTGGACAGCGACAGACCATGTTGAGCACCACCACCTGACCCCCCCACAGCTGATCCTCCACAGAGGGAAGAGATTGATGGTCAGTGGTCACAACCAGTCCTTGCAGCTGACTGGCCTGGGTAAATCCCTCCCATTGATCTGCTGACAGCAACCAAGGCTCACCTACAAGAGGATAGTGTACTTAGCCTTAGCCAACATTGAGTTGGTACCTTGAGTACCCAGTATGGGTGATAGGGGAGGTTGTGCCACGGGACCCTGGAGGACACCTATTATGTTGGGCCACACTACCAAGACACAGAATCAAAGCAGCTCTACCTAATACATAGAAATAAACACAGGGGGGCTGCCAAAATGAGACAAAGAATCATTCAAATGAACGAAAAGATCAAAATTCCTGAAATAGAGAGAAACAAAATGGAGACAAGCTATCTATCTGATGCAGAGTTCAAAACACTGGTTATAAGGATGCTCAAGGAACTTAGTGAGGACCTCAACAGCCTATAAAAGATTCTGTCAGAAACAAAGAGTACACTAATTGAAATAAAGAACCATTTACAGGGAAACAACAGTAGAGGGGATGGAACTGGGAATCAAATCAATGATATGGACCATAAGGAAGCAAAACACAACTACACAGAACAAGAAGAAGAAAAAGGAATCCAAAAACTGAGAAACCATGTAAGCCTCTATAATCAGCCTCTGGGACAACTTCAAGAGGTTCAACATTCACATCACAGGGAAGAAGAGGAAGAGCAAGAACCTGGAAGTCTATTTGAAAAAAATAGTGAAAGAAAACTTTCCTAATGTGGTGAAGGAAATAGACATGCAAGTCCAGGAAGCAGAGTCCCAAACAAGATGGATGCAAAGAGGCCCACTCCAAGACACATTAGAATTAAAATGCCAAAGGTTAAAGATAAAGTGAGAATTTTAAACGTAGCAAGAGAAAGCAGTTAGTTACTTACAGAGGAGATCTCATAAGACTGTCAGCTGATTTCTCAAAAGAAACTTTGTAAACTAGAAGGGATTGGCAAGAAATATTCAAAGTCATGAATAGCAAGAACCTCCAGCCAAGATTGCTCTACCCAGAAAAGTTATCATTTAGGATCAAAAGGCAGTGAAGAGCTTCCCAGATGAGAAAAAAATAAAGGAGTTCATCATCACCAAACTATTATTATATGAAATGTTGAAGGCACTTATTTAAGAACAAGAAGATCAAAACCATGAACAAGAAAATAGCAAAAAATACATATCTATCAACAATTGAATCTAGAAAGCAAACTAAGCAAACCAGAAGAACAGAGACAGGATCATGGATACGGAGAGCATTTTGATGGTTGTCAGATGGGAGGGGTGTGGGGGATGGGTGAAAAGGTGAGGGGATTAAGAAGTACAAATAGGTAATTACTTTACATCCATGGGGACGTAAAGTACAGTATAGGAAATGGAGTAGCCAAAGAACTTATACGCATGATCCATGGACATGGACAGTGGTGGAAGGACTGCCTGAGGGAGTGGGGGGTTCTGGGTGGATAGAGATGAGGGGGAAAACTCAGGACAACAGTAATGGTATAATTAATGAAATACTAGTAAAAAAAAAGAAAAGAAATAATATTGGATGAGATTATCCCAAAAGTCCCTGCCAACATTAAGACTTCATAATTAGGCCCTGGCTGGTAGCACAGTGGATGAGGCACCGGCCTGTGAATCCAAAGGTCGCAGGTTTGATTCCCCAGCCAGGGCACATAACCAGGTTGCAAACCAGGTCTCCAGTCCGGTCTGTGACTGGAGGCAGGTGAAAAGCAACCATACATTGAAGAAGAAAAAAAAAAAAAAAAAAGACTTCATAATTAATTTTATAATTAATGTTCATGATGGTGTCTAAGGTTTTAATTCTAGTCTTCATCACAGTAAACAGAGTGCCAACTCTCCAGGCACTGTTCCTTCACACTTCCATGGATAGCTTATTCAATTCTTTTACCAGCCCTGCAAAGCAGGTAGGTAAATAAAGACTATGGAGCTCAAAGAGGTAAGGGACTTGTCAGCAATTATCAACTGAGGTAGGTTCCTAACTCTCAACTTGTCTGTTTCCCTTGGATCTTTACATGTTATCACAACAAAGAGCTGAAATATTCTGTGTTAAAGTTTATGCCATGATTCCTCTGGGTGTTAACACCTAACTTGTTTAAATCTTTCGACATCACCAATCTCCCACTCTCAGATATTTAAGAGAAACTTTAGAGAAACAGGTGCCGTGAAATGGGACATGCATTGGATTTGGTTTGGTGGATTGCCCTTGTCACGCACAATATGTAAGATATCAGCTCTTCCATTTTTCTCACCTAAAATCAGAGGTTCGTAGGTGTGGGAAGGATAACTGAACGGCTCTGTGAACCCGCTACCTAATTACTGTACAAAGCTATACAAGTCTAAGCAGTTCTTTGCATGGCGGTGGTGTGCCTGAGTTGTCCCTCCCTGCCTGGCAGTTTCAGCCTGGGTAAACAGGAAAGCGAAACCAGGGGTCCATTTCCAGCACCAGCTCCTTCCTTACGTAAGCCCTCGAGCAGCACGTACCATCCCAGGAGCTGGACTCCATCCAGTTGGCTGCATTGAAGAGGGAGGCAGTGCCACCGTAGCAGGCATTGGTGGTGTCTATGCCCTCAATGTCAGTGTTGCCCGAGGCCTGGAAGAGCTCCATGAGCACTGTTTTGACAGCCTTGGACTTGTCGATAATGGTCTCGGTGCCCACCTCCAGCCGGCCTATGGCGTCCCACGGCAGCTTCGTGCGCTCCATCAGCCACTGCACCACCGTCAGGCACAGGGAGTTGACGTCCTCCTGGACTGAGCAGAAGCCCATTTGGGTTTGGCCCAAGCCCACTGTGTACCGCCCGGCCTCTACATTGTTGTACTTCTCCAGCTCTGTCTGGTCCACGTACTGGGCCGGGAAGTACACCTCCATGGCCAGGATGCCCACATCCTTTGGCCAAGTATTTGTTTTGGCCAAGGGGACAGCAGGGACCGTAGAAAACCTGCAGTGGGAATAAGAATCAAAATCCCACTCATGGTCTCTAGCCAGTTTCAAAAAACAATACTGCAATCATTTCATTGAATTTCAAAATATACTTTGAAGCTGTGTGATAAGAATACAAATTTAGGGGGACAGAGGGGAGCAAAAAGGGGGTGGATGTAATACAACAACAATAAAATTAAAAAAAAAAAAAAAAAAAAAGATATTCCTGGAAGAAAAAAAGAATACACATTTAGAATTGTTACGTATTTTTTTAACTGACCATTTGATCCCTTAGTAAATGTCCCTCTTTATCTGTGTGATCTTCTTGCCATACCATCTACTTTTCCTGGTGTTAATAAAGCTGCCTTAGTATTTTGATGACTCCTTGCCTAGTGTATTCCCTTCCCCACAAATACAAAAACAGATGAAACCCCGAGCTGGGCCATGTGATCTGTCGGGGAGAGTGTGGACAACGGTGAAACGTCCTAAAGGAAAATGAGAAAGCTAAAACATATCACCTGCTCCACACATTCAGACACCACAGTTCTCCGGGTACCACACTAGACCAAAGTCATTTTTCTAAGCATTCGTGGACTGCAGAGCAGGAAGGGCAGGGAAGAAAGGGCTAGTTCTCGCCTGCAGTAGATGGCTTAGGGATCTCAGGGGATCAGCTATGGCTGCATTACCACCAAGGATGCAGCCTGCAAGCACTTGGGCCAGACTCGGGAAGTGCTTACAAAGAAAAGCAGAGCACAGGTGCCTCTGTGCGCAAGCGGGTTGCACACATGTGCGCGCGCACACATGCCAACACACATCTTTACATCTCATTTTACCCTTTCACAAAATCAGAGGGCAGAGAAAGACGCTTCTTGTCCTTAGTCATTTTTGAATCTTGCTGCAGTGGCTTAAAGCTGCCGGGTGTCCTAACGCGGCTGTTGGCACAGAATCCGGAAGGTCTTGGCGGGGCTGTGGGCAAAGGTGGGGATGGAGGTGGAGAGCAGAATGCTGCGAGCCCTGGTACTGATATGGCCGCTGCATCAGGCATTTGGGAATGAAAGGCGTCCTCATTCACAGAGAGCAGGTGGCAGAGGTTTAAGAGCCTGGAACTTGGTAGCTAGGACGGGCTGTCTGTTTAGGATGAGGCCACTCAGACCCTGAGAGGTTAACGTACTTAGCGAAGGCTGTGCCCAAGCCTTGCCTATTTCTGACTTGGATTCTAGTGGATCCTCTGCCTTCATTTTACTGGCTCCATGACGCCTCCCTGAGAGTGACCTGCATAGTCCCTGGGGACAACGTGACTCACCTTTGGAGGAACTCATCGGGGAGGGAAGCAGCCATTGCCGGTGCTCCCTGCATCACTCTCTTCACTTGCAAAGCTCGCTTCGCTGGGGTCAACAGCCGCAGCATTTTCAGAGGAGCAAGCGGAAGCTGGCAGTTTACCTCCAGCCCCGGGGAGGGATGACTGGCGCAGATCAGGCAGGCTTTATAGAGCCAAGACTCCTGCCCTCGATGTCACACCCCTGCTTAGTAAAGGTCCGCTGGCCCCTCCAACTAGGTCAAAGGTCTCACCCAGAACCCGGGCAAATCAAAGAGAAACCTCACTCCAGTGGGCGGGCACATACTCCTCCTGCTCCTGAGTGTGGGCAGGATTCTGATTCCTCCTTTCTGGGGCTCTGTGGGCCCGGGTCACACGCCCTCAGTTGGCTCACCTGGCTGGCCTCAGGCCCTTAGCTCCCCATCGAGTTGCTCTTACTTGGCCATCCAGAATGCTCTCTGCGGAGTGGGCTGTTATTATATTAAGGTATTATGCATAGTAAGGAAAGTCTTTCAAAACCAAAAGGCAAAAGGAAGGAATCTTTTAATAGCAGTGGATGTTGGCACACAGGTGAAGGGCTTGTATCAGGGGCTGGAGCCCACTCTGTTTTTCCTACCTTTATGGCCACCCTGTATTTGTCTAGCTCTACGTAGTGTCCAAGTGGAACACAGTAAGCGTGGCAATAGAAGTTCAGGGGCCCCAAAGAGGTGACTGTCACTGGATCTCAAACTCTCCTAAGGAGAAAAGACCTACTTTACAGGTGAGGCCAGATGCAAGCAAACAGGAAATGTGACTTTTCCAAAGACATAGGTGAAAGGTTGGAGGCACAATTGTGTTTTTTGACTCCAAATTCTGGTCTTTCGACTTTGCTCTTCTCAATAAAAATGCTACTGTTGCCTGGTCTTCCCAGGAAGACTTGTCTCCACCCCTCGCTCCCTGCAACTCATTCAGGAGTTCACTCAGTGAACCCCCTCTGTGGAGGGCACAGAGAGGAGCCTGAGGGATTCCTGTTTGAGGGGAGACAGGTGCCCCCTGACACCCACGTCTTCTAGGCCTTCAATCGTCTTTAGATTCCTGCCTCCACTCATCCAGCACGTCTCTCTAACCCCATCCCCTAACCCGCTCTGTCACCCCTTGCTCTTTCACGGAGGCTTGTGCAAAGTTCTGTCATCCTCTAAAACCCTTCATTTCCAATCTTTGCTCTGAGAACCACTCTATCTCAAACTGCAGCTTTCAAATAGTGGCTGCGCTCTGAGCCTGCCCCTGCCATAGCTGCCCCTGGTCACCAACAGCCTGGGTACTTCAGTGCTCAGTACCCAGCAAACGTCCTCTGCTCAGCGCTGATGCGTGCTTTATGTTGGTACAAACTTACTTCTGCATCTTCTATCTCCCTCCTCTCACAAGCCCTTCTCTCTTCAAGCACATGCCATCAGCCTGGGCCACTCAGTGCCCTTTGCTCCTTCAATCACCTAGAAACCTTGCTCCACTGCCCTCACCCATGAAGAACTGAAGTTCGTAAAGCCCTGGCTGGTGGCACAGTGGATAAGGTGCCAGCCTGCGAACCCAAAGGTCGCTGGTTCGATTCCCAGCCAGGGCACATAACCAGGTTGCCAGCCTGGTCTCCAACCAGGTCTGTAGCTGGAGACAGGTGAAAGGCAACCATACACTGATGTTTCTTTCCCTCTCTGCCTCTCTCCCTTCCCCTTTCACTGAGAAATAATAAATAAAATCTTTAGAAAAAAATTAGCCCTGGCTGGTGGCACAGTGGATAAGGTGCCAGCCTGCACACCCAAAGGTCACTGGTTCGATTCCCCAGCCAGGGCACATAACCAGGTTGCAAGCCAGGTCTCCAACCAGGTCTGTAGCTGGAGGCAGGTGAAAGGCAACCATACATTGATGTCTCTCTCCCTCTCTGCCTCTCTCCCTTCCCCTCTCTCTACAAATAATAAATAAAATCTTAAAAAAAAATATTGAAGTGCATGGATCACTATGTTCCTTTCCACCATCAACCCTCTCACGTGCTTGGAGATGTCAGTGTCCAATAAGTAATTCACACACACACACACACACACACACACACACACACACCTGCCTCTCACTTATGTTCCCACTTGCGGGTTCTGTCTGCATGACTTCAGCCTCCTACTCCCCACTCATATCATACTCTCAACCTTATTACTCCAGTCTCTATACCACCTCTAAAATTTTAATTTCATCATCCCATTTTCTAACCACCTCTATCTTCCCAGCTCACTTCTAAAGTATCCCCACCTTCTTCGCCCTCTGGGACCACCCTTGGTTCCTCACCTTTTTTTTTTTTTTTACCATTTATCATACCGATGATCTCTTTTCTCTCCTTACTTAGTTCAGAGTATTCGTGGGGCATCACCATGAACGATCCCTGGCACACACCTTGCGATGTGCTCTCTCTGTCAGGCTGGCCCAGCAAACCTTCAACGTTAGTGAAAGCCTCTCTTGGTCCGCTCTATGCCTGGATCTGAGCAGTAAGTGCAGCTGAAGGAAGACACAGCATGGTACCGACTGGTTCGCTTTACTTTATAACCACATCTCTCAGGCGGACCCTCAGCTCGGCCTGGCTGTCACGACCACATACCTCCTCACCCGAGGTGCTTTAGCTGCAACCACCTGTGGATTCTGCTGTGGAAGAGGAAGAGCCAGGGCTCCTGTCATTTTGTTACTGGTTAACCAATCTCTCCTTTCGCAGGCCTTGCCCTCTTTTAGTGCCTGGGGTGGTATTCAGATCTAGAGTTTTGTGAGGGAAGAGTCCTGAGGCTTATATGCAATGGAAACAGATTGTTATCTATTGAGGTGAGAGGTTCTGAGAAAAGAAGAGGAAAAGGTGTGGCATCTGGTGGAATTTCTCAATAGAAAAATACTGAGCACCTGGTGATTTGTTGCTTCTTGACTGTCCCCATTCCAGGCGATCTTGTATTTGTGATACTGCCCAAGGAACACAGCTAGGAAGTGAAGTGAGGTCCCAGGAGGGAAGAGTCCATATTTACACAGTGAAGACACTGTGTAGTGGTGACACAGTCACCCATGGTCCCCGGGACAACTTTCTATGTCATTTATTGTCAACTTTTACCTTTACAGACATTGAAACAGTTTGTAAATGATTACATGCTCTAGTTATTTTATGTCAATAACGATTTGTCACAAAGTAACTAATTTGCATGATTTCCTTTGCTTTTTTTAAGGTTGAAGAATTTTGTTGATAGCTAATTGGCATAGCATTGACTCATGTCAAAACTTTTCTACTTGGTAACAAGGCTGTTGAATGCTTCTTTCCAAATCAACCCAGAAAACACTAGAAAAGTGAGTCAGGCTTGCATTGGAAGAGGAATTTAAAAAATAAAAAAGGCCTTGGCTGGTGGCTCTTGGATAGGCACCAGCCTGCAAACCCAAAGGTCACCAGTTCGATTTCCCAGTTAGGACACATAACCAGGTTGCAACCTCCTTAGCTGGAGGCAGGTGAAATGCAACCATAGTCTCTCCCTTTCTTCCTTACCCCCTGCCCTTCTCTCTAAAACTAACGAATAAAATCTTAAAAAAAAAAAAAAAAAGGCTGTGAAGCTGTGACAGCCCTGGTTGGGTGGCTCAGTTGGTTGGAACATCGTCCTGTGCACTGAAAGGTTATAGGTTCGATCCCTGGTCAGGGCACATACTTAGCTGGCAGGCTCAATCCCAGTTGGGATGTGAATAGGAGGCGATGGATTGATGTTTCTCTCTCACATCATTGTCTCTCTCTCTGACTCTCCTCTTTCCCGTCTCTCTAAAAATCAATGTGTATATCGTTGGGTGAGGGTGTTTTTCAAATGATTAAGTAAAAAGGCTGTGAGACATCCCTGAGAAGTCTGAGGGTTGCCCTGGATGGGGGTGGGGGTGGAGGCAAAGATGAGGCTGGAAAGGGGGCTGAAGCATGGGGTGGAGGATGGCTGGAGGGGGCAGTGGAAGGAGGGACATGGTAAAAGCCCACCTGGTGTCCAGGTCATGCAAAGACTTGCAGTTGGCCAATCGTACCCTAATGATCCCTGTAACAATCTTTCATTCTCAAAGCCCCAAATGAATGGCCCAGCAGTATTTTCTCCTGTTGCTATTCTTCCCTTAAAGGTCAAAGGTGGAACCTCAGTCAGGAATGTTTCCTGGTGATGAGACAGCAAACAGGGATTGTCAAAAGTGTTTATGCAATGTCTGAGGCTCTCTGCTGTGGGCTAGTCCCCACCCCTCACCTGAAGTACACACATCTCGTAGGGCTGGGCCTTCCATGCTTCCACATCACACAGCACCAGTGGCCCTTGCCTAGAGAACATGAACGCACGTGCCAAAATAGCAACACTCTGAAGACTATAAAGAGCACACTGAACAACACCTACCATCTGAAACAGAGCTTTTGGAACCAGACAGACCAAGGAGCTAAAATAATCATTCTGTGTGCTTAAGAAAGAAAAGGAAGATTTCATACTGTAAGGTACTAATAAGAAACCATAGGGGAGGACACATGATTTTTCCTTTACCCCTCTAAGTTCGTGACGGAGACCTCCCTCTAGTAAAAGACAGATTAACAAAAGAAAAGCAAGTTTAATAATATGTCTACCTTCTGTATACATGGGAGATACCCAGGAAAACTGAGTAAAGGTCCCTAAAATGGCCCAAGCCACTACCTTAAGTACTAACTTCAGCTAAAGACAAAAGAAAGGTCTTTTGTAGAAAAAGCACCTGACAAAATTCACCTCTTATCTTTGGTAAACAGTCAACAAAAATAGGGCTAAAAAAAGAACTTGTTAAAAGTTTTTAAATGTTATATATTTTAAAATCTATAAATACTTAAAGGAGAAACATTAATTTAAGATCAGTAATAAGCCCTGGCTGGTGTGACTCAAGGGGTTGAGTGCTGGCCTGCAAACCAAAAGGTTGCAGGTTTGATTCCTCCTCTGGCCAGATTCCCAGTTGGGCAAGTGTGAGAAGCAACTGATTGATGTTTCTGATTGATGATTCTTTCCCTCTCTTTCTCCCTACCTTCTCCTCTCTAAATAATAAATAAAATCTTTTTTTAAAAGGGCAACAATAAGACAAGGATGACCACTATTATTTACCACATTATAATAGACACATGATCTCACTTATATGTGGAATCTAATGAACACAATAAACTAATGAACAAAATAGTAACAGAAGCTTACATGAAAGAAATTGACAGCTGTCAGAAATGAAGAAGGTACCTGATGAAAGATGGTGAAAGAACTAACCAAAGAGCATTTATGCACAACCCATGAGCATGAACAACAAAACGGGGATTGACCTGGGGAGGGGAGAGTGGGACTGGGTGGAGGTGGGGAAAGGGAGAGAAAGTGGGAACAACTGTAACAGCATAAACAATAAAAATAAATTAAAATTTTAGAAAAGAGAGAAAAATGATATATGAAAGAACTGAAGAGATAATATAAAACTATTATTTATAGATATGTTTAGTTTCCTAGAAAATTCATAAAAATAAATTAATAAAATATTTGAACTAAAGAAAGGATTCAACAAAGTTGTCAGAGACAACATTAATTTTTAAAAAATCAATAGGCTTTCTGTACATTAGTATTAACCAACTCATAACTCTGAAAAACATAAATCCGATTAACAATAGCAACAAAAACTGTATCACATCTAGAAATTAATTTAACCAGGACTATGTAATACCTCTTGGAAAAACATTTAAAACTTGAATAAACAACTACAAGATAATTTGAAAAAATAGACATTCTATGCTCTTTGGTGGCACAATTTAATATTATAAAGATTTTTATTCTTCCAGAATTCATCCACAAATTCATGGAAACCCAGTAAAATTTCAGTTGGAACTTTTGAGGGCCTCGATGATTTTTCTGAGATACATATTTAAAATACTTTCAGAAATGACCAAGTTAAACTTGAAAAATAAGAATAATGAGGGAGACTTCTTTCAAGTATACGAATTCCTATTAATAAACATAGTGCAGTTCTGGGGTAAACTAGGATACTCAGCTGAAGACTCATGTCTCTGTAGACATTGTAATGACACATATTTGCATCACAAATTAATTGGGAGAGGATAGATTAGTTAATAGATATGTACTTTGTCAGGAAATATAAAACTGAACTCAAATGGATAGTTGGAGGTAATTTGGGTGTTCATCATTGGAGAGACATTTGTAAAATGCATTTGGAGGTACAACGCGCAGTGCTATGAGACAGTTAGCCACAGACGTTAAATGCACACATAGCAACAATGCTGAAATAAGGCAAAGTAACCTTCATGTACATTTAAAATAAATACAAAGCAAAATACATATTTTACAAAATCAGCTACAAATAAGAATGGTTATCAAGGTAGGATGAGGGAGGGTACCACAGTGGAAGAATAAATAATGATAGAAGCACTCGTTTTATACCCATGGCTACATGACTTATAGTACTTAGATACTAAACTGAACTAATCATTTAAAATTTCTTATAATCAGTTTTTCTCTTATTAAGTGTGGAGAATAATAGTTCCTCTATCATTGAATTTTGGTGATGGTTAACTGGGATAATGCATCTAAGGTGCTGAACACAGTGTCTTGAACATAATAAGTGTTCAATAAATGAATGCTGTTATTTTTACCCTTATGCATTGGGGGAAGGTATGAGAAGATGGGCCAATGTTCACAGAAGAGAACCATCTGAATAAAGTGCCCATAAAGATTCGATCCTTATCTCTACTTATTGGTTCTGGTAGGTGACGGGCAACACAAGGACTTTTCCAGTTTCAGGAGGATGATTAGAAACTCTCTCACTTCTTACCATATCAGAAACTTACACTTATCCTTGATTGAGTCAATGGATATGTAGAAATCAGTACATGGTAAATCGTTCAGCAACAGAATTACGTCATTTGTAAATAGAGTTTTGCTTCCTCCTTTGCAATTTGGATGTTTTTTACCTTTTTTTTTTTTCTAACTGCTCCAACTAGAACTTCCCATATAATGCAGAATAGCTGAAGTGAAAGCAGGCATGCTGTCTGGTGCCTGACCAAAGTGTTCATTCAGTGTGTTAGCCTTGTTACCTGTATAATGTTACCTATAGGCTTTTCATAAATACCTTTTTTTTTTTGAGTAAGTTCCTTTCTATTCCTAGTTTCTGAGATTTTTTAAATTATAAAAGAACAATAGATTTTGCTAAATGCTTTTAAAAAACAATTGAGATAACCATGTGAGGCCTTCCCTTCATTCTAATAATGTTATGTATTACACAGATTGATTGATTTTCTTGTGTTGAACCACGAATTCCTGGGATAACTACATTTGTTTTTAATTTGCAGTATCTTCATGTCCAATAATGTTGAATATCTACTCATCTGCTTGCATATTGGCTATGTGTATGTATTTTTTTGCAAAGTGTTTACTTTTTTGGCCCATTTTTAAAGAAATGAGTTGTTTGTCTTCATATGGAATTGCAAGTATTTTCTCGGTGTACAAATATTTTTCTCCCATTTCATGGCATGTCTTTTAGCCTTTTAGCAAGAGCAAGAGTTTGGGGTTTTTTTTTGAAAGATTTTTTATTCATTATTTTTAGATAGAAGAGCAGGGGGGGAGGAAGAAAGGGAAAGAAATATCAATGTATGGTTGCCTTTCACCTGCCTCCAGCTAAGAACCTGGCTGGAGATCTGGCTTGCAACCTGGTTATGTGCCCTCGCTGGGAATCGAACCAGTGACCTTTGGGTTCACAGTCCAGCGCCAATCCACTAAGCCACCAGCCAGAGCAAGAACAAGAGTTTTTAATTTTGAAGTACAATTTATCTTTTTTTTTCTTCTGTGGTTTTTGCTTTTTATGTCCTAAGACATCTAACCCAAGAACACAACAATTTTCATCTATATGTAAACCTTAAAATAAATGGTTTCTGGCTTGATCTGTATTCCCTCAGATTGCTGGCCTTCACTTTGTTTCATCTGAAGACTTCACGTAGAGGAAGTCTGCTGGAAATGTGTGCCGAGAGCCTGAATCAATGCTTGGTACGGGCCTCGGTCACTATCCTGTGTCTGTATCGCCTCCTGGGTGCTTGTGCACAGCCAGGCACACCCATCCCCAGGGTTTTCTGGATCCTATTTTCTTCTGCAATGCTGTCTTCCTATGCCCCCGCAGAGGGTATTAGTTTGTGTCACAGCAGTAAGCAGCTGGTGCAACAGCTCTTCTGACTTTCGTAGAGGACAATCACATTTGTTAAGTATTTATGCCAGGCCCCATTATAGACTCTTAACCTAGTTTACCTAATTTAACCCTCAGATCCCTGAGAAAGAAGACAAAGGCTCAGAGACTTTAGGCCCCATGTCACATAGCTCTTCCCAATATAATCAACTGTCAGGGCCTGCTGGTCTGTTTGGCAAGGCCCAGCTGGCAGAAAGGAGCTTTTGGCAAGGCCGGCCCTAGTGCCAGGTGGACCCAGAATGGACACCGTGTATAGGGAGTCAGCCCAGTGTGTTTACCCTGTAGCCCATGAAGCATGGAGAGCAGAGTGTGCCATGCCGTGTTCCCTGCGGCTAGCTTAGCTTCCTGGTTTCAGTTGAGCAGGTGCCAGGGCATATAAGCTTAGTGTGATTAATAAATGAGACTCGCGGCCTGGGCGAGCCTCCCGACCCCAACTTTGTCTCTTCTCTCTTTCTTGTGTCCTCCACCATCCAAACCCCGTGCGTAATCCAGGGAGGGCTGGTCCATCACAATCAACTGCCTAGGTTGGGGCTGGAATTCATATAAGCGAGCACACCTTGGGATACAACATCTACCTGATTTTTCTCGTTTTTGGCATCAGATGCTTCTCCAGTCTCAGGTCAGACATTTGGCTCTAGACCCTGCAGTGGGGCCTCGGGACAGAGCTTCGCAAAGGATGGCCCTGGGACCCCAGGGCGGGAACCATCTCACCCACTCCCAGCCGTGCATGTGGTCTGAGGGCCACACTGGAAGTGTGTACAGTGCGTGTGCTGCCCAAAAGCACACAGTGAGGAGGGCGGGTAGGGGTTCAAGTGGAGCCTGCTTTGGTCCTGTGGGTCCACCGGGCTGTGTCTTCCCAGAGGGGCATCCTTCCTACAGGGGAACCCTTCCTGCCCCACAGGCCTCGTCCTTGAATGAAGCCGGCTAACCCCATGGGCTGGAGCAGAATTACCTGTGATGTAAGTGAGATAGGCTAACCATCACATTCGGTCCTCCAGGCCACAGTGACTGGTTAAAAAGTGAGCATGAGCCCTGGCTGGTAGCACAGTGGATAAGGCGCCGGCCTGCGAACCCAAAGGTCGCAGGTTCGATTCCCCAGCCAGGGCACATAACCAGGTTGCAAACCAGGTCTCCAGTCAGGTCTGTGGCTGGAGGCAGGTGAAAAGCAACCATACATTGATGTCTCTCTCCCTCTCTGCTTCTCTCCCTTCCCCTCTTTCTAGAAATAATGAAATTAAAAAAAAAAAAAAAAAAAGAGTGAGCATGGAACTGGAGATTCTTGGCCATGGGGGCTGAATTTGGGGGCTGTGTGTGGGGCTGTGGCTCTCCTTCCTGGTGCAGGGAGGGTGGAGTTGCAACATGCAGGGCTGCATAATAAAGTCGCCCCCCCCAAAAAAAAAAAAAAAAAAAAAGTTCAAAAATCCAGGGAGAAAGCCCTATCCTGGGGACTTTGTTGAGCCCATAGTCAAGGGTCAAGTTATGCCTATAGCCCAAATGTACGTGTGAACTGTGGAGTGACATAGACCGATCAATTTTCTTCTTTGCTTGAGACAGTCTGGCTGTCAGTTGTGACCAAAAGGACACCAGCTATTCCATCCATCGCCTGCTCCCTATCCCCTTCCTGGCTTTATGATTTCACCATGACACCTGTCACCTTCTTATACCACGTTATTTACTTACGTACTTCATTGACTTTCTACCTTCCCTCCTCACTCTCGCTAAGGTTCAGGAATTCTATTCGTTTTGTTCATGAATGGATTCCTAGTTGCTGAAATGAGTTCTTAGCATATGGCAGGCATTCAATAACACTTTGTTGAGCACTAGACCTCCTCGATGGATTACTAAGAATTACTACAATTCCATAAGCATCAGTGGAAATCAGCACAGTTCTAGAGTTAATTGAGGACCAGCCTTCTCATAAGACAAGTGACTACATATCCCTGTTTAGAAGTGTCACCAAACTCACACTGCATGTGCATACATGCAAATTACGGCTCTTCCAGCAACTTCAGGGAGGGCACTTAGCTATTGTGACATCACCAAGATTTTGAAGCTGGTGATACTTTGGAACTGTTGGAACTATTTTAAAATATGTGAGGAAACCCTCGCTGGTAGCACAATGAATAAGGCACCAGCCTGCGAACCTAAAGGTCTCTGGTTCGATTCCTAGCCAGGGCACATAACCAGGTTGCAAACCAGGTCTCCAGTCAGGTCCATAACTGGAGGCAGGTGAAAGGCAACCATACATTGATGTTTCTCTCCCTCTCTGCCTCTCTCCCATCCTCTGTTTCTGAAAAATAGTAAATAAATTATTATAAATAAATTTAAAAATATATATGAGGTCTATTCCAAAAGTATCAAGCCAATGTCAATATAACTAAAACAGTTTGCATGACCAATACTTTCAGGACAGAAATACTTAATATATTTTTAGAATGACTATTTAAATTTTACTGTTTTGTGTTGGTGTATCTGCTATCTGTTACTACATTTTTATTTTGTTCATCTCTACTTTTTGATTATTATGAGGTATTTTTTTCCTCTGGAGATTGCAGATGAATTAGGTGGGTCAAGGTATTCTTTCTCTCTCATATGTGCCATCATCAGAAAATACTGAGAATTTCTGCCTTTTTGGGATGCTGTCATTCAAATTTCCTTTACATTTTTTTTTTTTTTCAGTTGTAATACTGACAGTGCAGAACCTGACACTGATCAAACAGGGGTCTTTTCGTGCCTCACATCAGCCTAGTAGTCCTCATTTACTCTCATGGAATCTAATACTATGTGTGTTTCTTTGACTGTGACTTGCCCAGAACCCTCTAGGAGCTGGGGGTGGCTTTTGCTGAAGTCACTTTATGCTTCACAGGAATGAGCCCTTTTCATCTCCCTGTCATCTGGTCTGAACTCTCTCTAGGAAGAGGTTTTCCTTTGGGTTAATTACTTCTTCGTGCTTGGTGGGGAGAAATGCATAATTTCTGATAGTTTCCCCTCTGACAGTTGAAGAGTGACAAGGGTGTGATGGAAGTAAAGAAGACGGGAAAGGAGAAGAGAAGGGAGTGTGGGTAGGACAGTGCTCATCTGTCTCAAACCCACTTTTCATTGTACCTTCTGCAAGCCAGCGCTGGCTAAGGTGAGGGGAATGTCCTCAGGTCAGGGCCGAGCACTGTGTTTCCTGGTGGGCTGCGCAAGCAACATGGGTGAAGCACAGTGGCCTTCCACAAACAGCCCAGCCACACCGCCTCTCGTCTCTGGGGGTCATTGCCCTCTAAGAAATGCAAACGTGATCATCCTAAAACCACATGTTCCCTAATTGTTGAGTCCATATTGTTTCCTCTTACATTGCCAAGGAGACCCCTGTCCTAGGGGGTCATGAATCTTCATGAGGGCAAAATGACCTTTTTGGTGTTGGAGCAACCACCTCCAACAAGGAATCTTAAAGCTCACAGGCACAGAGACCTGAGCAACGTCACACAGTTTGTTAGTATCAGGAAAGAGACCAGCACCCAAGGCCCAGGTCAGCGCCACCACACCTGTGATCCCCCTCACAGGCCGCAGTCTGCAGAGTTAACTAACCCCACCCACTCACTCTGCTCAGGGGTGGGCAGGAACGGCATCTCCATCTCTCCACTATTCAGGCTGCCCCTGGGGAGAAGCTATTCAGAGAAGATGAGAGGCAGGGACTAGGAAGGAGACGAAGAAACACTTGGGTGTATTTTCTGAGTCTCATTTCACCTTTTCTTTTCCATCACAACTGAACTGGGCCATAGCAACCTCCTACGCATGCAGCTATCTGGTCAAAGGAGGCCCTGGAAGCCCTGGCCGGCATGGTTTAGTTAGATGAAGCGCAGCCCCATAGACTGAAAAGTCGTGTGTTCTATTCCGGATCAGGGCACATGCCTGGGTGGCAGACTTGGTCCCTGGTCAGGGCACATATGAGAGGCAACCAGCGTTTCTCTCTTGCATGGATATTTCTCTCCCTCTCTCTCTCTCCCTCCCTTCTGCTTGCTCTGAAATCCATAAGCATATCTTCAGGTGAGGATTAAATAAAAAGGCAGCCCTGAGCCCTGGCTGGTAGCGTAGTGGATAAGGTGCCGGCCTGTGAACCCAAAGGTCGCTGGTTCGATTCCCCAGCCAGGGCACATAACCAGGTTGCAAGCCAGGTCTCCAGGCCAGGTTCGTGGCTGGAGGCAGGTGAAGGGCAACCATACATTGATGTTTCTCTCCCTCTCTGCCTCTCTCCTTTCCTCTCTCTATGGAAATAATAAAATCTTAAAAAAAAAAAAAAAAAAAAGACAGCCCTGGAATTTATGGTCCACATCAGCCCGGTAGGGCTCTGAGGGCAGATGGACCCAGGGCCAAAGGGAAAATAAGCAGGTGGCTGAGAGGAAGGTGTGGGCAACGGAGAGAAAGCACAGGGTTGTAGAAATGGAGGGAGCTAGAGGCTCCGCGTCGTTCTTCCTCCCACTTTCAAACCCGTATCCCTGATGGCCAAACAGCCAGCGCTTTCATCAGGGCTGGGGGGACCCGAACTCCTAGTCTGCTGCAGGCGCATGGAGGTGGGGCGGGCAAAGAAGAATGTAAAGGAGAGCGATTGTGGGGTGAACATTCGGAGCTAGGAGCCATCCCTGTATTCCTGTTGAGGTCTCCGCCTCCAAACCTGATAAAGTCAGCGCACCGAGAACCTCACCAGCCTTGGTTGCTGCGTTGACTCCCTGCGACAAGGATCAGACGGCCCGTGCGGCAGAGATGGAAGAAGCAGTGGCCAGAAATCTCCATTCTTGCTCTGTGGGTGATACTGGCGCGGGAGGCCTCGCTGCTTGCTGAATTCATTGCCATCCCAAGTTGAGAAATCTGTCAGAAAATAAACAGATGTTTTGATGCATCCAGCTCCACAGTGAGCACTGCAGCATTTTCGGGGCGTTTTGCTTGGCAGCAGAAATCCGGTGCGATGATGAATTTTACACGTTGACTTATCTAGGACATGGTACCCACGGTTTGCTCAGTACCAGCCTCCACGTTGCTGTGAAGGTATTTTTAAAAAATGTGATTAGCATTTAAGTCAGTGGACTTTGAGTCCTGAGTAAGGCCTGTTACCCTGGCAATGTGGATAATCATCCAATCAGCGAAGGTTGGAGAGAAAAGACTGTGTGTCCCCAGCGAGGCAGGAGACTGTCCTTGGACCCAAGAGCCAAGAGTACATCAGACCAGCCCTGCGGATTTCAGACTTGCTTGCTGCAATAATCGCATGAGCCAATTCCTTAAATCACTACCTCACTCGATACACATTCCATTACTTCTGTTTCCCTAATGCAGGTACTAACTTTGCTAACAGAGAGGAACATAATTTAATTGTCACCCCCAAGAGCAGAAGCTCCATGCCAGCAGTACCATAACGCACGGGGAAATGACGCGCCCCAGTGCCTGCAGCAGCGGGCTGTGAGCTGTGTGGACCACAGGCTGCGGGCTGTGAGCTGTGTGGACCAGAGGCTGATCTGCCCTAAATCCACAGCCCGGGCTCCAAGAAGCTCCTGTTTGAAGTTCCAGAAACTGGAAGCTGCTGAAGCCGGCCAAGTCCCAATAGGCCATTCATTTATAAAGGAGGACTGAAAGCAAGAAGGAGGGGGTCTTTTTTCTTTTTTCTTTTGGTTTCCTAAATATTTTATGTATTTATTTTTAGAGAGAAGGGAGGGAGGGAGGAAGAGAGGGAGGGAAACATCAATGCATCGTTGCCTCTTGTGTGCCCCAAAATGGGGACCTGGCCTGCAACCCAGGCATGTGCCCCAGCTGGGAATCGAACAAGTGACCCTTTAGTTCGCAGGCCGGGGCTCAATCCACTGAGCCACACCAGCCAGGGTGAAAGGTGGCCTTTTGAAAGACTGGAGTATTTTTGAGGAGAGGGCCAACTATTTCCATTCCAGAAACCCTACTCTACAGAGTCACCCAATACCTGGGTGTCTTCCTGGGTTTTGACCTGCACTCTGGCCCCGATGCCTGCATGTGTTGGTAGGGGGGTGGGTGAGGACCCTGGGGAGAGGGGACATGCAGGCACAGTTGGGCCAAGGGAGTGAGGCATGCCCCTCCTGCTCCTAGTTCTCAGCGGGGGATTGGAGGGTGGGTCCTGCTCATGCCCTCATCCAGGGGACCCACAGCTGGGGCCGCAGAGTGTCATAGGAATAGAGACTACAAGCTTTCTGGGCACTGACACAGCGTGGGGGAAAGAGGACGCAGCATGAGGCTTCAAATAACCAGGAGAATGCAGCCAGCTCACCCACAGCGCTAACCTGAGGGTGTGTCGGCTTCACACTCCTCCTCCTGTGCCCCCACCAGAGGGGTAAGTGCAGGGGATGGTGCCTGTGAGAGACTGTCCCCCGCCCCATCCAGGCCACGAGAGCCTGCACCGCAATAAGCATTTCACATACATGATACTGTTACGGGAACAGACTCAGGCGGAACTCCGAGATGAGTGAAAAAGTAGGCACTTTATTACGCGCGCGGACCCAGAGGAGTCAGTCTCCAAATTCTGGGCCCCGAGTAAGGGTCTCCCCTCCTTATATACTTTTGGGGAGTGGGCATAGGCGGGGACAAACGGGGAACAAAGGATAGGGACCTAGCGCGGGAAAACAG
>PVIW01000306.1:0-30889 GCA_004026585.1 Noctilio leporinus
ATTTATACACTCACACACGTATATAAACACAAAGACTATGAACCTCCTTGCAAATGTGTACGTACAAATGTATTTATACACTCACACACGTATATAAACACAAAGACTATGAACCTCCTTGCAAATGTGTACGTACAAATGTATTTATACACTCACACACGTATATAAACACAAAGACTATGAACCTCCTTGCAAATGTATATGTACAAATGTATTTATACACTCACACACATATATAAACACAAATGCTTTTGTATATAATTTCAGAAAGGCCTAGAAAGTCCAAAGAGAAGCATATGAAACATATTTAACAATAAAAAGTCTCCTTGGCCAAGTAACAAATTCTGAACATGGACAACTGTGGTCAATAAAAGGTTGGCGCTTCAGGGCTTGGAGCGGCGGGCTCATGAGCCTGTGTGCTCGGACACCATCAAGGTCTGGGACACACGGTCTGGGACACGCATAACAAGCGCAGGAAACAGTGTAGCATATGGAGCCAAAAATCCACAGAGTTCCGGGTTTTCTGTACACTCCTCAGAACACAGACCTGACCCTGCAAGTACACTGTTGAAACAGGAAAAGCAGGCCCCTAATGGAAGAGGAGCCTGGAACACATGGAAAGGTAGTAATAGAGTCTGGGCGGAAGCAGAAGAACCAGAAACGTGTGGTCGTCCCGCCCCCACCTCCCCAGAAGTGATGAAAGAAAATGACTGGAAAGGCGGGACACACATCCCAGGAACCCTGGCTTTCCTCTGCAGAGTCCAGGCAAGCCCAGCGATGCCCCCGGAGAAAAAAGTCCCTACAAAGCTCAGTGCTGACCACTTCCTGGCCTCTGCCCCCCCCCCCCGCTTCCCCGCTCCAGCCCGCCGCCTGCCACCCAGGACCTTCCTACACGCGGGCCCTCCGCCTGGGGCGCACTAGCCTCCACAAAGCCTGCCTGCACACCCAGTCTTGGCGTAAACGTCTCCTCCTTAGGGAAGCCTCGCCTGTCCTCTCCTTTCCCCGTCACGGCAGGTTCCCTTTCCCCTGTTGTTGGCGGAAGAGGGGGCCATGACCATGATGACTGGCACAATCGCAACTAAGCTGTTCTGAGCACTTGCTATGTACCAGACTTTTCTGCATCCACTCTGTGTAGTATCATCTCATTTAGTCCTCGTTATAAACCAAGGACGTGGGCACCACTCTGATGCCCCAGCCAGTAGGGTAGCCCACCCGCAAACAGTCCCCCATGACCCAGCCCACTCCCTCACTGAATAGGGCTGGTCTGCGGGACACACAGCGCCCCTGCAGAAAGGACAATGTGATTTTAGGACATAAAAGACACTGTAGTTTCTGCCTAGTGGTGGTCGCCTAGATTGTTTGTTCCGGGACCCTCAAACCACCTGTGCTGATGCCTGTGTGAGAAGCCAGGCCTCTTGCCAGCAGCAGCATCGCCTGGCCAGCCCTGGGCTTCAGCCTGAGCCTGAGGGGCCCTTCAGTGGCTCCTCCAGCCCATCCAGCCAACAGGTTTGTCATGTGTCCAGACATCAGTCCCAGTGGCGACCACAAGCCAGAGCCACGCAGCTAACCCTGCTGAACTGTGGGCCCACAGACCCTGTGAGGAACACACATTTGTTGTTCAGGCAGCTACATTTGGAGGCCATCAGCCCTACAGAAATAGATGAGTAACAATGATGGGAAAACTGAGACTATCACTAGCTCACCAAAGATCCTACATGACGCAGGAGTCTGAGTTCTTGGCTATGACACCATCCACCTCCTGCACAGAAGGGTAAGTGCCCCGCAGACCTCACACGGGCAGGACTCATCACCGCCTTCTGTAATGCTGTAACCTGCCCCAGACACCAGCACAACACACCTGCCGTATCGCGTACACTGCCAAAAAATGAGTCAGAGGCAAATGAAAGGAAAAGAATCACAAAAATGTTAAGCAAGGATGGTGGGATTATAGGAGACATGTTCTCTTCTATACTTTGCTGAATTAAAAAAAAAATTTTTAATACTTTTTTTTTTTTAAAGATTTTATTTCATTATTTTTAGAAAGAGGGGAAGGGAGAGAGGCAGAGGGAGAGAGACATCAATGTATGGTTGCATTTCACCTGCCTCCAGCCACAGATCTGACTGGAGACCTGGCTTGCAACCTGGTTATGTGCCCTGGCTGGGGGAACCGAACCTGCGACCTTTGGGTTCACAGGCTGGCGCCTTAACCACTGCTACCAGCCGGGGCTGAATTTAAAATTTTTTCAACAAAGTACAGGTATTACGGGATTCACTTACTTGAACTCAATTTGAAGTTGGACCTAAATGAAAAGAAAGCCAATCATCCAAATGTCCAAGGGCAGAGGAACTAGGAAACAGTGCAAAGGTCCCGTGGTTAGCACAAATCTGTCACACTTATGGAACAGAAAGATGGGCCAACGGGGCTGTTAGGAGATGCTGGGGACAGAGGCCAGATCCCAAGTTAAACATCTGGCTTTCAGTTGAAGTAAAATAAGAAGCTACTGGAGGGTTTTAGGCAGAGGAGCAATATGATCTCATTGGCATTCCTGAAAGATTATTCGGGTTTCTATACGAAAAAGAAACTGTAAAGCAGCAAGGCTGGAAGCGGGAGTGCCAGTGTGGAGGGTATCACGTAAATCCAGACGAAGCAACGGACCTAATGAGACAACGCCTACCAAGTGCTTAGCACAACGCCTGGCACCCAGCACGCGCCCAGCAACTGTTCACTTTTTCTCTGCAATTACTCAGTTGGAAAATCACCACAAACATACACAACCACTAGGAACTATAATGTGCACACAACACAAAATTAAAAATTACCATGTTCTGCATCAGGGGTCCCCAGCCTCTAGGCCGCGACGGGGACCAGCCAGGCCCAGCAGGCAGTGACCTTGAATGAAGTTGAATCATCCCCAAACCAACCCCCTACCCCAGTCCACGGGAAAACTGTCTTCCATGAAATCAGCTCCTGGTGCCAAAAAGGTTGGGGACCGCTGTTCTACATTCAATGGCATGAAAAAATGTTTACAATCTATTGTTAAAGTATTTTTTAAGCAAATGAACAGAAACCATGTATCAAGTAGGAACCCTTCCGTGGTAAGTGGGGGTGTGGCCATAAGCAGAGCAGTAAATCTCAAAGGTTTCCGCCAAGTAAACAGTGGTTACCTCGAAGTACTAGGATTGTGGGCGATTTATACTTCCTTTGTTTGATAGCCCCTTACACTGCTGAATTTTCTTTAAAAACGAGCATTTATCTTTTTTACAGAGATCAATATAAAGTCACTGTTTTTGTGAAAAAAAGGAAAACTTTTACACAAAGGCATGCAGAGCAATGATTGGTAGCCCACTTCAGGACGCGGAAAACGACGTTACCCAGGTGAGTCTCCTGACGGTCCCGTAGCAGCGAACGGGGGCGCAGGAGGGAAGGTGGCGGGGAGCACCTCCCGCGTGGAACAGCGGCCGGACTCTCCCTGCATCCCACCCAACAGAGGGTTTCACAAGGGGGGAGCTGATGGACACAGGCTAGGTCAGCAGTTCTTCGTTCTGTAGGAGCTTGCCCTCACAAAGGAAAAATAAAAGGCTGCGTCCAGGTTGGGACGTGCTGACAGGCTGGAGAAAGGACAGGTGCCGCTTGCCCAGCCAGATCTGAATGATAGGGCAGAGACCACAAATGGTCATAAAAAGAGAAAATAATAAATTTAGCCCTCTCAATGTATACATTTTCTTTCTTTTTTGTAATACAACCTTTTCTCCCTTAAAAAATAGAGAAGCAGCCCTCACCAGGTGGCACAGTAGATAAGGCACCGGCCTGTGAACCCAAAGGTCGCTGGTTCGATCCCCAGCCAGGGCACATAACCAGGTTGCACGCCAGGTCTCCAGCCAGGTCTGTAGCTGGAGGCAGGTGAGAGGCAACCATCCATTGATGTCTCCCTCCCTCTCTGCCTACCCCTTTCTCTAAAAATAATAAAATCTTAAAAATAAAAAAGTAAAGCAGCAGCATAAGAAGGATTTATTACCCTAACATGGAGGCATAAAAATCATTCCCTAGTGGTTTGGTCTTTTTACAAGGATCGGTTAGTTACACGGCCACTTGGAGAAGATACGAGTATCTCATGCCTTCCAAGCCCGACATCTGCAAGACTTCGAAGGGTCCATGTTAAGAAAGAAATGAAGGAACCGACCCCTTGCTACTGAACAGGAGCATCTATTACAAACCCAAGAGGAGCAGGAGCCCTAATTGATAAAAACGTCTGATTCCCCACCCTCTGGCGTTCTCCTCCAGGACTGGCGAGCCCTGTCCGAGCCCTGACTTCACGCCTGTCTTGGAACCGGTCCTCACTGTGCTCTGAGACTGTCTCCACCGCCCAGCCTCAGTTTCTCTGTTTATAAACCAGGCTCCTCCAAGGGCTCCCAACTGCCTTTCTGCAGGGTCAGAGGAGAATTCTACAGAATCAAACACCCGAGTCCCCCTTTCCAACCGGTGTTTGGTGCTGCCCCCATCCCAGGGTCCCCCTGTGTACAGGCTACAGCAGGCAGTGCCAGAAAGCCCGGCAGGCGGAGGGCCTGGAGAAAAGCTAGGGTTCCAAGTGCCCAAACTCCACCATTGTGCTCGCCAGGCAAGAAGGCGCTTTGTTTTCACGTCCTTTTAAAACACCCCCAGACACACACACCTCACGGCAGATCCAAATCAGTTAACACGTGGCAGAACACAGCCAGCCACTGCTGACGCTGAGAAGGCCAGAAGCAGGCAGCACCCCGCGTACAAAGGTTTCTTTAAGACGCTGGAAGATAAATTGGCAAATAGCAACAATAGAAACAGCCCTGCCCCCTCAACTCCCACAGCCCTTTCCCCTCAACTCCGGTAGACCTTGCTTCTCTTTTTTGGCAAAACACTATCAGGTTGCCTTAAAACACTGTCAAGGTGGTCCCAAAGGTGAAGGGGAAGCGTTCGAGTAAAACGTATTTCCACAGCGTGGAAGAGAAAACTGCCATGTAGAGCACTGCTGGAAAACAGTTGATAAAAGCACCAACTTTACTGTGTGTGAGGAATGCAACATGCTTTGGAAGCTGGGAAGAACTAAGTGACGCCCTGGGCTAATTTGAAATCCGAAGATGGCTGCAATGGCGCAAGTATCTGTCATGGACACAGCCATCCAAGGCTGCCCGTCGGGAAGCGGCTCTCCCACAGAACAACGGGGCCAGCCTCGGCGCTCGCTGGGTTTGCCCAGCCTCGAGCAGGACGTGAGAGGCCACGCAGCCTCCCACGGCCAGCACTGGGCACCATCGGCGTCGCCCAGGAACAGGGCTGCAGCAGGAAACCCGTGTTTGCACTGGTGAACCTGCTCTTCTTTGCAAGAGACAGAGAGGCCCCTTTCCTCACGGAGACGTGCCTCTGTGACTGGTGTACAATTCTTCTAGGTCATTTTTTTAATGAATGAGAGGTAATCAACTCTTTTCTGTGTTCTGACAAAAACTCATCCATGATGCTATAAAGTGTTCTTCCTGCACAAGGAAGCGGCTGGAAGGCACAGGCCCTGGCACGTGTCCTTGCCAGCCTCAGACACTACCTTCCCAGCTGGAGCGGACCTCCACCGACGGGAGGTCAAGGGTCAGATGGATCTCCGGGAGCCAGAGGTCCCTCCATGGCATCTGCGCACACGGCCCTTACTCCCCAACCTGCACAGACCCACTGACCCCCGGAAAGGTGAGGACTCAAGAAAACAGGGCTTTGCTTTTGCCAAGATGGGAAAGACAGGTATTGGTCAAAAGGGTTTCCCAACTTACACGCTACTACAGCTGACACATCACACACCTTAGGAGTGAAGAGGAGAACCATGTGAATACGCAGGAAACAAGCCCTACCAGGCAGTTATTCTGATGGTTAAAGTTGATTCTCTCTAGAGACCTGGACTTCGAAGTCACAGTGAGAAACATGAATGACATGCAAATGAGTGACAAACGAGTGACACCTAAGTTTAAACTACTGCGGGGAGGAGTGACCGAGACTTCCAATCCAATCCCATTACAGAAGCACGTCCAGAACCAAAAGCCTCACATTCTTCTCTGCTCAAGTAAGAACTACAAAGACCCACCCTGTTTCTGCAAACGTCATGCCCGCTTCTGGCCATCGGACTCAAGTCCATGGAATCCTCTTCGCCTCTTCCCTCTCTCCGCCCGCGTGGCCACATCACACCCCATCCAAGACGGCTCTTAGTACGTCCCCTTTCCTCAGGCTCTCCTCGCCTCCTACTGAAATGCCCTCCCTTCCTCCCAACCTAAATCAGATTACAGGTTAATTTTGCTGAATCATAGCTCTGATCTTTCAACAAATTCCTTCAACAAATACTAACTGAGTATCTACTACATGCCAGAACTGTTCTAGGTACTGGGGATACTTTCAAAGTGCAAACATCCTGCTGGAAACTACCTGTAGCTCCTAATGCCCACCAGATAGCTCCCAAATCTTCCTGGTACTCAAGGTCATCTCTACAATAACCCAAACATACCTTTCTTGCCATAATCCACCTGCTCGCCTGAATACCCCGCCAAAGTATGGCTGCAGTACCCTCTCTCCGTGACCAGGGAAACCCCCTGCGTCACCACCTCGGGCCTCCAACAAAGGCACTCAGAGAGGAAGCGTCCTGCACGGAGTGGGACCCACGGAGTGACTCCCATCTGTACTGCCTTGCCTCCTCTTGGAGATCCCCCGCGACAGATTAATCACCACCTTCCCAGACACCTGTCCAATTGCTGGACTGCGGAGTGTCTGAAAGCTCTTTTCATAGAGCATCAACATGCCTTATTTTGTGACTTCCATCCACTACTCTTAATTCTGCCTTCCACAGCAGAGCAGAGGAAGACCAATTCCCTTTTCCATGACAGTTCCTCAAATATTTTCAGACAACTAACACATCTTGCCTTAGTCTCCTCTTCTCCAAGCTGAAAACAACCCCCAGTTTCTTTAACCATTCATTATTCATTTGTTTGTTCACTGAAAATTTGCTGAACATCTAGCCCTGGCTGGTGGCACAGTGGATAAGACACTGGCCTGCAAACCCAAAGGTTGCTGGTTCGATTCCCAGCCAGGGCACATAACCAGGTTGCAAGCCAGGTCTCCAGCCAGGTCCGTAGCTGGAGGCAGGTGAAAGGCAACCATACATTATTGTCTCTCTCTCCCTCTCTGCCTCTCTCTCTGCCCTTCTCTCTAAGGATAATAAATAATATCTTTAAAAAAAGAAAGAAAAGAAAATTTGCTGAACATCTGCTATGTAATAGGCACAATACAATCTCTACTCTGAAGACATTTCAGGGGGAGTGGCAGAGAGGCAGGTGTAAAAAGTGTACTAAACACCACGGTGGAAAACACGGGATACGCTGGGAGCAGAGGAGGTGAAATCCTCTTATCAGGTGGCGTTCCTGACAGAGGCGGCAACACACGGATCCCCATGTTGCCACCGTCTTCTGAAGAAGGAATGAGCACAACCGCGAGCCACTATTACTTACCTGGGCCAGCCAGCGCACCAACACTTACGACTAAGCTTTCTACACCCACCCCCTAACAGCCCAGGAGGGAGGCACTAATACCTACCTCCATTTTAAAGATTTTTATTTATTTTTTGAGAGGAGGAGGAAGGAGAGAGGGAGAATGAGAGGGACACATCTATCAGTGGCCTCTTGTACACTCGCAACCCAGGCACGAGCCCCGACTGGGACTCAAACTGGTGACCTTTAGGTTTGCGGGACGACACGCAACCAGCCGCGCTGGTCAAGGCAATCCCCATTTTAAAAATGAGAAAACTAAGGCTTAAGGAAGTGAAATAACATGCCCAAGGTCTCGTACCAAGTAAGCAGGAGAGACAGGACTCAAACTCAGGTCTGCCTGATTCAGAAGCTGACGCTCAACTACCTGGGCAACGGTCTGCTCAGTCGCTGCCCCTTCGAGAAAGTAGCAGAAGCGCAGGCTCCTCTCAGAGCAAAATGTTTCCGAGCACATTCACAAAGGTTCATAAGCTTCCAGGGGTCAAAGACTCCCTAAGTTCTGCGCATGCATCTTCCTGGCAGGGTAAGAAGTTGGGATGACACAAGGGTGACACTTGGGACCCATCCCACCTCTCTCTCCCTGGCGCCCTCATGCTGCAGGGACCAGGAAGCGGGAAACACTTCCCACTGTCCTTGCGGCTAGGGCTCGGCCGTGACTTGGTTTCACCAATCGGATACCACCACGCGAGATTAAGGAAGCAGATGTGAGGCAGGGCACACTTCTGTCCCTCTGTTGTTGCGGGGGGAGCCCAGCTGCGGGGGCAACTGGTTTCCTGGGGAGAATGCAGTAGCCTCCCGGGTACCAGGCGGTGCGGAGAGCATCTATCTTGCTCCGCAGCCAGGAACACAACGTTCTTGACTGTGGCAGTGGGTGCTAGGGCTGCAGCTTCCCTGGTGGTTCCTGTCTGTGGAAGAGCCTTGGGAATCATTCACAAAAGTTTGACCTAGATAATACTCTACAATAAATCCCTTCCCACTAAGGTTAGCTATACGGGGTTCTTTTCTCTTTAACTTAACGCTAACAGCAGAAAACCTCTGTTCTAAGAACCTAGTATAAAGGAACCATGGACATGGACAACAGGTGGGATTGACTTTGGGGGGAATGGGTGGGTGGGGAGGGGGACAGAGGGGAGCAAAAAGGGGATGGATGTAACACAACAACAATAAAATTTAAAAACGAAAGAAAGAAAGAAAAAAAAACCTCTGTTCTAGATTTTTAAAAGTAGTTGAACTGAATTGAATTACAAATCCTAAGAAACAAGGTCCTGGTCTCCACCTCCTGCTTTATTGTTTTGTTTTGTTTTTGAAAGTACATGATCACCGTGGCTGCTGTGGCTCAGTGGACTGTCAATCTGTGAACCAAAGGGTTGCTGGTTCGATTCCTGGTCAGGGCACATGCCTGGGTTGCAGGCCAGGCCCCGAGCTGAGAGACAGTGAGAGCAACCAGTCGGTGTTTCTCTTCCTCTCTTTCTCCCTCTCTCTAAACATAAATACTTTTTTAAAAAGAGTACACGATCCACAATCAGGCCACAACTGAACAGTAACGGGCTCTCAAAGTCAAAATTTCCAAATGAACTAATCCGAGGAAGAATTCCTGCCTGAGGGCCTTGAGGCGCAGCTGTGCGCAGAGGATGGCGCACACAGCATTCAACTGCAGGGTCCGCTTTCGGGGGGCACTGCCAGTGCTCGCAAACAACTGGTAATCAGTCCTTCCCCGTCCAGAACACACGGAAGATGGCATTTCCCAGGCCTGGTGCGGGGTTCTGGACGTGGGATGTAACAGGAAGTGGCCCTTGTCCCTTCCTGGCTGCGGGAATGAACCTACAAGTCTGTCAGTTCAGTCTCCGCCGCCTGCCACCTGCCCACCTGCCCTCCCTCAACGTCCAGGAGGCCGCAGCCGTGCACCCGTGGAGGACGCTGGGTCTCTGGCAGCCGGTTCCTGGGAAACTGGGAGGGTAGAGCACCCCATGGGCAGACGCGTGCGCACACACACAAGGTGAACCTCCCGATGGAGCCGGCTGGGCGTGAGGGTTGTTTACAGCAAAGCCCAGCCTAACTGGCCTAATCCACCCCCTGGAGAAACTCGACACACGTGCATGAGGAGCTGCCGGGAGGAAGTCACTCAGTGGTATCTGTCATCATGGAAAAGGTGGAAACACGATTCATCCTCAGGGAAAGGGCAGAAACAACCTTACTAGCCATAAAACGGAGGATGGCGACACTGCGGTTTGTTTCCGGTCCGGACCACCACACGGGAGTCAACATGAGGGCGAGGTCTAGGGCACCAACACAGGTGAGTTGCAGCAAAGCCGCACAAGTTTCAAAGAACGTGTACAGAGTGACACCATTTCTGCTTTCTTAAACATTTTATGATTGCATGTTCCATGTTTCTAAACATATTTTCAACAAAGGACAAAACCCCTAACAATCATCATTTCTCCCTCCGCCAATCACCCCAATCCCATCAAAAACGTAGCTCAACAGAGAAAGGAACATGTTGTGGATAGGGTTTTCCCCCTCTTTAACTTGCCACTACTATTCATTTGTTAAAACTTAAAAGGAGTAAGTTAGCTTCAGGAAATAATAATAGTCCTACACATCCGCAAATTACAGTTTTCAAAGCTCTTTCACAGACATCAGTTCAGCTCAGCATCCCACTATCCTGGGAGGGAAACTGAGGCTCAGTTCCATCCAATCAGCTAAACGCCTTCTCCAAGATCACATGGTTTTACCTATCAGAACAAGAACTAGAAGCAAACATTAATAAACAGTAAATATTTGATCAAGTCAGCATACTCTGACGCCCGTACTCCTACCAGCAACCTACGACACCAGAAGTGTAAACACCTACCATCTTTGGAGAGTAGATTCTGGTGGGTCAGCAAGGAAATACCACGTAACCCCATTTTCTTAACCAAGACCTTTTAAAATGGGCTCTTCAACCTCCTGAGGTTGAAACCTAGTACTATTTATTTATGTTAACCTAAAATGTCAATTAAAAGGAACACAATGAGAGTAATGTAATGCTGCACAGATGTTTTCTATTCTGCACCAATTCACTTATTCTACTCTGCTATACCTTTCTGAGGTTTTTAATTCTCAGGTAATTATTAATATCATCAGCATTCATGTAATTACCCCTCAAAACTCTACAAGAACTCAAGCAATAAATGATACTGTGTAGGTCTTAATTGAGGACCAAAAAAGAATTTTGTGCAATTTATGAGTATAAATCACTGCTTCCAGAGAAAATAAACAGTTAGTGCTTAAAATGTAAAGCTGGTTAAATATCCCTAAAAGTGATTCAGTGTGAACTACAGCCTGACAACAGCAAGAAGATCCATCTAATATCATGTTTTGGGTCATGGTCATAGTGGGGCTTGTTAAAGGTTTTTCATTTAAAAAGACAATTTGGCCCTGGCTGGTGTGGCTCAGTGAACTGAGTGCTGGCCTGTGAGCCAAAAGGTAGCTGGTTCAATTCCCAGTCAGGACACATGCCTGGATTGCAGGCTAGGTCTCCACCTGTAGGTACATGAGAGGCAACCACACATTGATGTTTCCCTCCCTCTCCTTCTCCCTCCCTTCCCCTCTCTCTAAAAATAAATGAATAAAAGCTAGAAGGAGGAGGAGGAGGGGGAAGAAGGAGAAGAAGAGAGGAGACTAAAAGCAAGGGCCTGGTAACCAATTTCCAAATAACCAGCACAGCGTACGATTTACTTTAAATTCCTTTAAATTGACAGATCCCCAGAAAGTCATGAGGAGAATTATCCATCACAACCACATAAAGGAAACAAATGCAAATACTCCCGTAGACCAGTAAATGTCTATAGAGTAATCCTTCTGACCAGGGAAAATGAAAAGTTTGCCTTACACCCCGGCTGGTGTGGCTCAGCTGGTCGGAGTGTCAGCCTGTAAACTGAAAGGCTGCTAGTTCAATTCCCAACCAGGGCACATGCCTGGGTTACAGGTTCGGTCCCATCTAGGGTCATACGAGAGGCAACTAATCGATGTTTCTCTCCCACATCACTTGTTTCTTTCCTTCTTTTTCTCCCTTCTTTCCCCTCTCTAAAATCAATAAGCATGTCCTTGGGTGAGGATAATTTTTTAAAAAGAAAAAGAAAAAATACATGGTCTCTTTCTCTATGGCTTTTTAACGTTCTCATATGCAATGCTTGTAAGAATATAGAGTCTTTGAAAACATTTCTTTAAAAAAAAAAAAAGCTTGCTTTACTGTGTAATTCTAGGTTAGACTGACGGCCACACACGTAAACCTTGGAACTTACCTCTAGCAAACTAACCTCAACGTGTTACAGACCACACTCTGCTTCAGGAATCCACACAGGTTCACAAGGAAAACCTATGCAGACTTGGAGAAAAAAAAGACTAAAACATGAAGTGCTGACCTAGAAGCAGATTTTTTTTTTTTTTTTTTTAAAGATTTTATTTCATTATTCCTAGAAAGAGGGGAAGGGAGAAAGGCAGAGAGGGAGAGAGACATCAATGTATGGTTGCCTTTCACCTGCCTCCAGTCACAGACCTGACTGGAGACCTGGTTTGCAACCTGGTTATGTGCCCTGGCTGGGGAATCGAACCTGCGACCTTTGGGTTCGCAGGCCGGCGCCTTAACCACTGTGCTACCAGCCAGGGCTTAGAAGCAGATTTAAAGATTAGATCTCTTTTTCCTAAAGACACAGCAAGTCAGAAGAGGGCGCCTCTCACAGCAGGAAGTCGTAGAAGCCCAAACCTGGACACCCCCAGGGACCACCCTCAGAAGTGCTGATTTCACCCTCACAGGGAGGAAGAGCTCCTCAACACACACCCTCCAACCACCCGAGAGGAAGCACTTAAAAAAAAAAAATGTTTACCATTCAAGCAGGGGTTTTCTCTAGAACTTTCTTGAAGAGCTACATATCTTCCATTCAGCTATAACCCACGGGTTTTATGGAGAATCCTTAATTACCAACACTGTACAGCCTTGTGGGAGGCAAACTGCTCACCTCAGTGGTATTACTACTGGAATTTATTGTTTATTTATTTTGAAGATTTTATTTATTATTTTCAAAGAGAGGGGAAGGGAGAGAGGCACAGAGGGAGAGAGACATCAATATATGGTTGCCTTTCACCTGCCTCCAGCTACCGATCTGGCTGGAGACCTGGCTTGCGACCTGGTTATGTGCCCTGGCTGGGAATCGAACCAACAACCTTTGGGTTTGCAGGCCAGCGCCTTATCCACTGTGCCACCAGCCAGGGCTGGAATTTATTTATTAATTTTCCTCTGGTTCAGTTCTTTTTGGACTGCCTCATTAATGACAGGTATATTTTTCTGAATTATAAAAAAATAGCCCTGGCTGGTAGTTAAGTGGATAAGTACTGGCCTGTGAACCCAAAAGTTCCAGGTTTGATTCCCAGCCAGGGCACATAACAAGGTTGCAAGCCAGGTCTCCAGCCAGGTCCGTAGCTGGAGGCAAGTGAAAGACAACCATACACCGATGTTTCTCTCCCTCTCTGCCTTCCTCCCTTCACCTTTCTCTGAAAAATAATAAAATAAAATCTTAAAATTAAAAAAAAAAAATTGCAGCGATAATTATTATTTTTTTAGGGGTGCTAGCCAAGTGGCAGGCACTGTTTGACAGGTTTTGTTTTGTTTTTTTAATTTTTAAAAAGACTGCATTCATTATTTTCCAGAGAGAAGGGCAGGGAAGGAGGAAGAAAGGGAGAGAAACATTAATGTATGTTGCCTGTCACCTGCCTCCAGCCACAGACCTGGCTGGAGACCTGGCTTGCAACCTGGTTCTGTGCCCTGGCTGGGAATCGAACCAGTGACCTTGGGGTCCGCAGGCTGGCGCCCTATCCACTGAGCCACCAGCCAGGGCTTGACATGTTTTATTGATTATTTCATTTAATTCTCTCATCAAGTATAAAATCGAGGTAAGCACTATGATTTTTATCTTGCAAATCAGGAACAAGAAACACATTTATTGCACTCTCCATACCTAGCAACGCATGTAGCCCAGAGGATGTGTTCAACTAACCTCTACTACGTCTCCCTGGCTGGTGTGGCTCAGCAGACTGGGCCTCCTCTTGCAAACTGAAAAGCCACTGGTTCAAATCCCGGTCAGGGCACGTGCCTGGGCTGTGGGCCAGGTCACTGGTTGGGGACATGCAGGGGACAACAGATGGATGTTTCTCTCGCACATCAGTGTTTCCCTCTCTTCCTCCTCCCTTCTTTCTCTAAAAATAAGTAAAATCTTTAAAAGTATACCTACTAAGTCGATGGCTAGTCACACTGCTAGTAAGTGATAAGCTGGGACCTGAACTCAAATAAGACCATGATTCCGTCATCAGGGTTGTTTGACTAGCAGATAGACATAAAAGCAGGAAATAGTCAAGGGACAAAAGAACTCCTATTTATTCTACAGTCTGTACTTTCATTTCCGGGGAAGTTTGGTTTAACAAATACTGTCACACTGTTAAGCCTTACTTTTCCATGTCTACTTTATCTATTGGAATTTCAATTTGCTGCAAGTACATTTTACTCTTTAAAACAGAATTTCAGCCACAAACAAGTAGGAATTTAATCAATCCTGGAGTTCCATGAGATCAAAAAATTCCGAATTTCAACACTGATAACCACTTTTTTCCACATGCATTTCAAAGAACAAGAGTTGAGGACTGTTATCAAAAAGAATTCAGGCTGAAGCCCTGGCTGGTGGCTCAGTGGATAAAGTGCTGGCCTGTGAACCCAAAGGTCGCTGGTTCAATTCCCAGCCAGGGCAACATAACCAGGTTGCAAGCCAGGTCTCCAGCCAGATCCATAGCTGGAGGCAGGTGAAAGGCAACCATACATGGATGTCTCTCCCTCTCTGCCTCCTTCCCTTCCCCCTCTCGCTGGAAATAATAAATAAAATCTTGGGGGGAAAAAAGATTTTATTAAAAAAAAAGAGAGAGAGAGAGAGAATTCAGGCTGAAACGGGGAAAGAACCCTAGAATTAGAAACGTGAAGTCATGTCCCCCTCACTCTGAGAGGGAAACGGAAACTTCCCCAGCAGGAGCCACGTAAGGCAGGGGGAGGATGGGAGGAGTGAAGAGCTGTGCCATTGTTTGTTGCAGTTTTCTTTCCCTCCACAGACAACGGCAGCTCAAACAGCAGGGCTGCGTAACCCACCCCCACACACAGTCACTACAAGCTTCCAAGGAGGGAACAGTGCCTTCTCACCACCCTACGTTTACCTTGCCCACTTTGGCCTCAAAAAGTAAATAGGTAAAAAAAATTCAATTTAACTCCAAAATTTCCAACACTACTGTAGCAGGCATATGTGTGTGTGGGGGAGGGGGAGCATGTATAATTTGTTTGCTCAATTTTTTTTTAGGAATAAAGATACAAAAATAGAAACTGTTTCTCTACATAATAGGAACTACCAGAGGGTTTTAAACTACAGATTTCATGTTACAATAGAACAAAGAGTCTAGCATTATTCTGTAACTTTTTAAAATAAAATCTATTGTTATATTGCAATTATTTCATCCCCCCCCCCAACACTGATCTCCCCTGACCCATCCACCCCTATTTTGTAACTTTTAAATAACATGTGGCCCTCGCCCCTGTGGTCCATTTGGTTGGAGTGTCATCCCATGAACCAAAAAGGTGGTGGGATCAGTCCCGTCAGGGTGTATGCAAGAGGCAACAGAGTGATGTTTCTCTCACATGGATTTCTTTCTCCTTCTCTCTCTCTTTCTCACTCAAACCAATAAGCACATCCTGGGGTGAGGGTAAAAAATAAAAAATAAAATAAAAATCGTCACTCCTACTTAAAAGTGTTTACCATAGTACGTACGTCAAAGGCTCCGCCTAGAGTCCAGCGCAGGGAAAGCACCCACTTAGCAGCTGTACCAGGCAAGGACGATGGGACTATATCCTTGGTGGATGCCTAAAATGAGTTACTTACATGTGACCCATGATCTGAGTCACGGCCTCTAGTTCCTAATGTACTTCAGGGGAGATGGAAGTCCTTTTGTCAAAATGGGCCTCGACTTCTGGCCAAGAGAACAAGTTTTCAATCCAGGCATCAGACTGGGTCGATGTCTGAAAAGCCCTGTGTGCACCCCACCTGACTCACTGCTGAGTGAACACCCTCCAAATGACACCCCCCAAAGAGGGAGCACAAAAACGGCACAAGTACTGACGCTCCTTCCCAAGTGGCCATTCTGAGTGCAGCCAAAGCCAGGGGCCACCTGGAACGCATGTGGCGCTGTGACCTTGGTGGGCCTAGGGCTGAGCCTGCGCCACCACAAAGACGAGCGCATGGGACAAACTGCCAGGTTCCTCCCTTCTGACAGGGTCTGCAAAGGGCCGGCGTCCCCACCTGAGGGGGTCTGACCCAGGGGCACCCCGGCCTCCCAGCGCGGGGCTGTGCAGTGGCAAGAGCTCCGGGGTCACCAATTCCACTTCCCCCCTTTCTTCAAGCCCCCATCCTCCACCACACTGATCTTACCTTGCCTTTCCCTGCACCGGGTGTGAACGCCGGCGGGCAGGCGTGGGCACGCCCTCTGCTGCCAACCCACTGTGGGCCAAACCCTGCACTGCAGCGGTCCCTGGAATTCCTGCTCCCCTCTCCGCCTGCCACGTGTTCCCACTTCAGGCACTTTCATTTGAACAGGAATTAAAGTAGCACTCGTCCTGCTGATCGAACTTCAAATGACTTTCTAAGTCAAATCTTCCTTGATTGAATAATTCACAGAACTGGATGCTGTTTTCAAACACAATGTAGCTGTTTTCAAGAAATATTCGTATTTCCTAAAGGCTTTCTCCATTATACCTATATCGTAACTAAACTTTAAAATAAAAAGCCCTCAAAAAATAAAAAATCTGGAAATGCTATGCAGTCAGTTCACCTGACAAGGGCATGATCTTGAATCAGACAATGCCAAGCAGGAGGACAATTAAAGGTCGCACATCATGGCCCAGCCAAAGTAACAGAGAGCTACACAAGTCACATAAGCAATAGCTTTTCTGTATTTATTTATTTTTAATAGGAAAATTATGACTACTGTTTAAAAAATATGGAACGCTGCACGAATTTGGGTGTCATCCTTGCGCAGAGGCCATGCTAATCTTCTCTGTATGGTTCCAATTTTAGTATATGTGCTGCCAAAGCGAGCACTCCTTTTCCGTGTTTAAAGAGCTCTATCTTCATTGCTGGACTTCCAAAAGCTCATATAGCAACAACAAAAAAGATACATTTCTCTAAAAAAAGTTTTCCTTACATTGTATCCACTGAACAACAGATTCTGTTTTGAATAGGAGGGGGGAGTAATTAATATTACTATTACTCATGATATCATGAGGGAGGGAGGGAGGGAGAGAAACATTGATTTGTAGCTCCACTTATTTATGCATTCACTGGTTGATTCTTGCTGTGCCCTGACTAGCATAAACCCTCAACCTTTGTACATTGGGATGAGATTCTAACATTTTTATGTTTTCACCTTATACTACACAAATCACCTCATCCCAGCAACTACCTCACCTGTGCTTCTCAATCAAAACAAATTCTCCAGATATGCTAATAATGATCAATTCTTTTTTTTCTTTTTTTTTTTTAAGATTTTATTTATTATTTTTAGAGAGAGGGGAAGGGAGAGAGGCAGAGAGGGAGAGAGACATCAATGTATGGTTGCCTTTCACCTGCCTCCAGCTACAGAGCTGGCTGGGACCTGACTTGCAACCTGATTATGTGCCCTGGCTGGGAATCGAACCAACAACCTTTGGGTTTGCAGGCCAGTACCTTATCCACTATGCCACCAGCCAGGGCGTGATCAATTCTTACTTTTCATTTTTTCCTTGTTAAACGTAACTGAAGTTGTGATATTAAGCAACTTAATGCACTGAAAGTGGTTGGACTAGTGCCTGAATATAGAAAGTACTCACCAAACATGGCCCGTTACCAGCCTAGATAAGGAGCGGCACTTAACGACAAACGCTGTCCTCACTTCCTCCCCCTGCTCTGCGGTATCTTGGGCTAGGAGGGTCTCTGCACTGGACAAACTCGGTTTCCCTCCCGACGGACCACGGGTCCCAAGAACGGACACCGCTCCGACAGCAAGGCTACGGGAAGAGTTGGGCCAGCAGCGGCGCAGGAGGTTTGGAGCACGACTCGCTGGTTTCAGCTCTCAGCCCGCGGCCCGGGCGGCAGGGCCCAGCAGGGCGCAGAGCAGCCCCGACAACTCTGCCCTGCTCCCTCGCAATGCAGTCCACACGGTAAAAGCTCTCTGACCACAGGTCCCGCGTCTTTAAACATGGCACAGCAGCCGGAGGTGCCAACTGCAGGAACAAGCCAAGCCCTAGGAGGAGCGGGAGGGCTGGCCCTGGGGACCCCAGGGGATCCCCTAGAAAAGGCAGCGATGCAATGGCCAGGCCACACTGCCACCTCACCACCATGCTTCAAGGCAACATAAATGCCTGTTCTCTCTAACACGGATGCTATCACAAGGTCAGGCCAACAATACATCTTGCCAATTTTATAAAACAAAGCTCTATGGGAAAGTGGAATGAAACTAAAAAGCACAACAAATATAAGAAATTGTAAGCTGATTTGTCCATGGAGGCTGCCATTTTTCTTTCCAAAAAATGGGAAGGCGAAAAACTGATCAGGTCAAAATGGATTACTTTTTCAATGGAAACACGGCCAGTGCAAGTATAGTCAACCCAAATCAATGTTACCTAATTCCAAGTCCAGAGGTGAGGTGGCGGTGGCAGCCCCACAACCCCTCCCCCTGCCTGCCCCTCCCGGTCATTTCGGCTCCCACCCAGGGCCAGCTGCCCTCAAGGTTTGCACTGGCCTACGGAAGCAAAGGTCACCCACACCCAGCATCAGGGGGAAAGGCCCAGTTTCCCTCAGACTGCGTCAGCCTTGGAGGCCTGCCTGGCTTGGCCCAGTGATGCCGGAGCCCAGCTGCCTGCTGCGATCACCAGGAGGGTTAAAAATAGTTATAACCCTCGCTGGTGGCTCAGCGGATAGGCTCTGGCCTGCGAACCCAAGGGTCGCTGGTTCGATTCCCAGCCAGGGCACATAACCAGGCTGTAAGCCAGTTCTCCAGCCAGGTCTGTAGCTGGAGACGGGTGAAAGGCAACCATACATTGATGTCCCTCTCCCTCTCTCCCTTCCTCTCTCTCTAAAAATAATTAAAATCTTTTTTTAATACTTTTAAAATATTTCAATCTTTACACATCCATGAAAGATACTGTTTGCAATTCAGGATGCTGCCGAATCACCAATAAAATCATGAATCACTATATATAATGTTGCAAACGTTTATCTTGAACTTATTCAATACCAAGGCAAACAGGGGCGCTGGGTGTTTATTTTGTTTTTAGATTCCACACAAGTCTTTTTCTGACTCATTTCACTTAACATAATACCCTCTAGGCCCATCCATGGTGTTGCAAATGGCAAGATTTCACTGTTTTTATTGCTGAATAATATTCCATTGCATACACACACACACACACACACACACACACTAAATCTTTAACTTTTTGATTTAGGGATAAAAGGCCAAGAAACAGAATTTAAAACTTAAAAGAGTTAAAACCATCCCCATGCAAAATCTGAACGTCAGATTCAAAAGATACAAACTCATCCTATGCTGAAATGTAGTCTTAATTTCATCAACTGCTGAATGTCACTTTACATGAGAGGCACGTGGAGATGTCTCCCTTGGGGCCATGCCTGTTTTCACAGCTGTAAACACCACCTGTAAGCTGGTGGCCCCTGGCTCTCTGTCCAGCCTGGGCCTCCTCCCTGAACGCAAGTCTGTCCACCTGGCGACCATCTCGCATCCCCACCTGCGCGCCTAACGTGACTTCTAAATGCGGTGTGCCCGAGGGACACGTCCGAGCTTCCTCTCCCCAACCCATCTCCCAAAGCCACTCCTCTAATCGACATTTCAGTGAGTCAATTTTCCAGTTATTCAGTTCAAAAATCTTGGAGTCACCCTTGACTTCACTCGCTTGCCACCTGTCACATTCAATCCAGGAGCAAATCCAGTCAGCTGTGCCTTCAGATGGTCCCAGAACCTGTCCCCTTCGCCCCTGACACCTCCCCAGTTGGTGCTACCAGCATTCACCATCAAGGACAGCGCAGTCGATGCCCAAGTGGAAGGAACCCCTGCTTCCCCCTGGCTCCCCTTCCCAACGCAGCAGCCAGAGGGGTTTTATTAAAAGCGAAGTCAGTCCTGTTACTCCCAAGTTCTCCAAAGCCTCCCAAACCACATGAGTAAAAGTCAGAACCCTCGACAGGGCCAACCCGGCCACCTCCTTCAGCGGTCCCCCCTCCCTCCCACTGCATCTCCCCCACTGTCCTCCGCTCCGGGTCCCAGCCACCCTGGGGTCCAGCCACAGCACCTCCCCACCCTGATTCCCTGTCTGAAGTATTTTTACCCCATTATTTTACTGGTTGAGCTACTGATGGTCAGTCTCTTCCCACTAGAATTTAAGTTTGTTCACAAATGGAGCACCGATGACCAAAACGCTATCCGGTCCCAAGTGTGTGCTCGGTAAATAAATATTCACTGAATGAAGAAGAAAACACCAAGGACAAGAGCTTTTACCAGTGAATGTGTTCAGTCCTGCTTTATCAATTCTCCTAAAAGTGAATTTTCTTACTCAAACCACTGAAATTTGGAAGGGATGTATGGTACAGAAATAACTCCATTGTTTCCTTTTGCCCCCTAACGTATTAGCATATAACTAACCTTTAGACCCTGAATAATCCTAGTAAAAGCTGTCATGCCCCACTCCTTTCGGATTCACCACCACCACCACCACCACCACCAATACAAAGCATTGTCTTGGCTTCCAGATTCATATCCCATCCCACATTGTGCTATGCCTGCAAGCATACCAGCTCTAGAAAGATTAGACTATGACAGATCAAGAACAATTTGAAACACAAAGTAAGACCATGTTATTGTTCCCCTTGAAGAATATACCAGGTCTAAAGAAGCTGCTTTGCCTTCAGTAAAAGGTCACTTTCATAAATTCTCTCATAAAAAGGTGCTGCAAGGAAATGGCTGTTTGGTTGGGCTGCCATGTATCCAGGTTTTAAATCTTCATGTTTTGTTACAAAATAACACTAAGCTGTTGTAAAAAGAAATCTGAAATATCACAAAAGCAAAGTAAAAAGTGAAAGTTTTCTCCTGTTCCACTTACATACCAATTCCCTAGAGAAAAACAACCATTTCAGTCTAAACCCTTCCGCACTTTCTGTGAATATGCAAATAAGTAAGTAATTTTTATTTTACAAAAATGGGGCCACACAATGCAGGGTGATCTTCAAATTGCTTTTTCCCACTTCCCAATACACGGACACCTTTCGGTGTTAGTATAGTATGCTAACAATAAACCTTATGTGTCCTTTGTTTCCCCCTTTTTAAAAAGACTTCATGTATCTATTTTTAGAGGGGAAGAAAGGAGAAAGAGAGGAAGGAAAACGTTGATGTGCGAGAAAAACTTGGATCAGTTGCCTCCCGCAGGTCCGGCCCTGGCCTGGAACGCAGACACGGGCCCTGAGCAGGGACCCAACGGTCAGCCGTTACTCTGCAGGGTCACCTCAGCCCGCTGAGCCTCGCACGTCAGTCAGGGCCGGCGTGCCCTCTTGCTACACCTCCTCTAGCAGCAGTCCCCCAACTTTATCTCAAGGCCTCTTTGTTCGTATAGGTTATCTCATCACGATTTACCGTACTAGAAATTTAAACTGAAATTATTTCACTATTCATTTAAAAATAAACTTTTTTCACCCTGGCCAGCGTGGCTCAGTGGATTAAAACATCGTTTAGAGAACCTGAAAGGTTGTGGGTTCAATTTCCAGTCAGGGCACACGCCTGAGTTGGGGCTCGAGCCCTTTTGGGGCACAGGGGAGGCAACCATTCGATGATTCTCCCACATCAATGTTTCTCTCCCTCACCCCTCTTTCCTCTTTCTAAAAGTAATGAAAAACTGTCCTTGGGTGAGGTTTCATAAATAAACCTTTTTGTTACAGCTGGAAAATAACTGTTGCACTGTGATTTTGGGCAATTGTAGATACTCTTTGAAATATCTTTGATTACACCAAAACCAGGTAACTAAAGGCTAGTTGTGAGGTAGAATCTAAAACTGTATCAATGAACTTTTGCATTGCTACATTAAAATCCATCGGCCTGGCCCTGGCTGGGTCCCCCAGCTGCTTGAAGCATTGTCCCATACAGCAAAAGGCTTTGGGTTCGAGTCCTGGTCAGGACACATACGTAGGTTGTAGGTTTGATCCCTAGTTGGGGCATGTCAGGGAGGCAGCCAGTTGGTGTTTCTCACATCACTGTTTTCTCTCTTTCTCTCTCTCCCTGCCTCTCAAAGATCAATAAAAAACTTACCCAGGAGGCAGAGGCAAGGAAGGGGAGCAGTTTAGACAAGAACCTAGTATAAAGGAACCATGGACATGGACAACAGGCAGGACTGACTTTGGGGGGAATGAGAGGGTGGGGAGGGGGACAGAGGGGAACAAAAAGGGGATGGATGTAATACAACAACAATGAAATTTTTTTAAAAAACTTATCCTCCAGTAAGAATTAAAAAACAAAACAAAACTCTACCCTGGCAGGGTGGCTCAGTTCTTTGGACCATCGTTCATGAACCAGCAGGTTGCGGGTTCAATTCCCAATCAGGAGGTCAGGACACACACCTAGGTACCTAGGTTGAGGGTTTGACCCCTAGTCAGATGTGGAAGGGAAGCAACTAACTGACGTTTCTCTCTCCCTCTTTCTCTCTCCCTCCCTCCCTCCCTTTTCCTTCCTCTCTAAAATCAATTAATGTAACCTTATTTTTATTTTTTTTTCCTTTTTTTTCTTAAAGACTTTATTCATTATTTTTAGAAAGAAGGGCAGGGAGGGAGGCAGAGAGGGAGAGAGACATCCATGTATGGTTGCCTTTCACCTGCCTCCAGCCACGGACCTGGCTGGAGACCTGGCTTGCAACCTGGTTATGTGCCCTGGCTGAGAATCGAACCAGCGACTTTTGGGTTGAAGGTCAGCGCCTTATCCACTGAGCCACCAGCCAGGGCCAGGTTTTTATTTAAGTTTAAAAAATCCCTTGGTCTATCTTGCAGCTTGAATAAATCTTTTACCTGTGTGTGACTTATATCACGTGTTGATTGCTGAATTACATAGATCTTCCAAATAATACATTTCAATATAAGATACCAAATGCCACATTTGTGTTACCACCAATCCCTATATCAGAACAGCAGATACAAGTTTTCCACAATCGTATTATTTGCTGCCAAACTAAAATTCTGTCATTGGCTACAGATATTTGTTTCCTTTGAAAAACCCCTTTAATACATTTTTTTAGTCTTGATAGCCACTTTGTCAGGCGTAGTTTTTTGTCAGCTTCACGTAAAAATGACGGTCCGTGAGAAAAGCTGCTAGTGCGGCCTGCAGCTCCAACAGCTGCCCCAGCACCTCCCAGACCACAGGACACCAGTGAACGGCCTTCTGCATTTTCCCCATTTCCCTCCACAAAACATTAATGACATCTACACAGGGTCCAGAGCTGATGAAACTAGTAATTGTTGCTGTTTCATCCAAGACATTCTTGGTGAAAGCCACACTTTTATTTAATTATTTAAGCATTCTCTATGTCCCTAAGCCAGCGAGCGAGGCGCAGACAAGGGCTGCGAGGACAGCGCTGTGCCACAGCCCTGACTCACGCTAACGAGCAGCCTGGGCTACTTTTGCACCATTAGTGCAAAGAGCACAAGTAACATCTTAATGCTGCACGAACAGGCAGTTTTAACCCTGGACCCCCAAAGGGGCACCAGGGACATCCAGGGGAATGCACTGTTACCAGGGCAGTTTCCTAGAAGTGACATCCCTGGATCCCTGGTGCCTACCTCGCACTAGCTGAACTCAAACGCCAACTGTGTCCATGAAAACGTCAAAGACAACCTCTGTGCCCCCAAATGTCATCTGAAACACGGAAAGAGGAGGCACGCTCCACCCGTGGGAAAGGGTTACCCTGCCTCCACCTGACCTGCCGGAGCAGCACAAAGAGTGAGCGCAAGGCCAGCTGTGGCTGGAAAGGTCAAGGATGCGAGTGCCACCTAGGGTCTGCGGCCGGCGCGCCGCTGGGGACGTGGCCAGAGCCCTCCCGGAGGCCGGAGGCCGGCGGGGACGCTGAGCGCCGGGCGGCTGCAGGCTGTGGACTCTGGATCCCGCTGCGCGCGGAGCCGCAGGGCGCAACGCCCGTCCAAGGTCGCCCAGCAGGCACGAGACGCAGGGTCGGGCAACTGACGAAGCAAGTCAAAAAAAAAAGGAATCACACGTGCATGGAATAGAGCAATCGCACCGAGTCGCAGGCGGCTGCTCCCAGAAATCGCGCGCGTGCCGGCCCGCAGGGCGGCGGCTCACTCACCGTGCTCCACGAACACGTTGCAGGGCGGCCCGCCGTGCCGCGGTGCCTCTTTCCTCCCTGCCCCCTTGATGAAGTGCAGGGCCGGCAGACTCGGCCTCCTCTGGTCCCCAAGAACTTTTCCAGGCTGCTGCCCCATAAAGCACGGCTAGGTGCCCCTTTCCGGAAGCGGGTTCCAGATCCTTGCAGGCAGAGCGGGGCGGTCGGGGCGCAGGCGGGGCGCGGCGCTCGGGCGTCCCCTCGCCGCCGCCCCCCCACCCGGGATCGAGGTCAGTTACCACAGGAAGCAGTTTTGGGGGTGACTTATGTCCACCATCGGGGGCAGCTCCACTTATTTTCGCAGCCCATCCATTTGAAGGAACGGGATGGCGAGGCGGCCGCCCCAAAGTTTCTTGATTTTCAGGGTCTTTTACTGGCCAAAGCGCAATTTCCTTCGAGGAGAAAACTCTAAAGGGAAACGTTCGCGGGAGACGCTGGGAAGGGGTCCGGCATACTGCAGTGATCCCGAGTCCCCCACGGAGAGGAAACGCGACCGTGTCCGAGGCTCCAGCAGAACCTTTCCTGTGGAAGTCACCCGCCCCCAGGCTTCTGCATCTCCGCACCGATTTCCTGCCCGGCCGCCGCCGCTCTCCGCCGCACCGGGAAAGGGCCCCGGTCACCCCGACTTCAGCGACCGCTCGGCCGAGACTCGGACCAAGAAGAATGCATTGCCAGCAACTTTTCGGTCCGCTTTTTAAAAGGCCTGTGAAAGGAGTCCAGACTTTTCCTTTGCATTAAAGTTTTTGGCAGGGCTGAGACGAGGGGGGCCGCAGGTGACATTGGGAGAAGTCAGGGCATTGGAGGCTCCAGGGAGCAACCTGGGGCGGGGTGGGGGGCACCTGACAGCGGGGAGGGGGTTTGAATAGGGGGCTCCGAGGCCAAATCCGGGGCCCGAGTCGCAGCGAGGGAAGGGGTCGAAGGTGGGAGGGCGGCTTACTCCGGGCCACGCTCTCCGCGCCTCAGCAAGCCGGCTGCCCCAGGTGTGGGGGAGCGACCACCCCTGGGGTCCCCGAGCCGGAGCAGGGCAGTATGGGACGGAAGACTCTCGGGGCTCCGAAGAGGGGAGGCGGCGGTGGGGGAAGGAGGCCCAGCCGCCTCAGCTGCCCTGAGCCCGGGGGTCTCTGTCCGAGACACCCCCTCCCCCGGCCCCAGACGTTGCCGCCGCAGCCGCCGCCAGGTAGTCACATCCCCCGGGCGCCGCCGCGGGGCCGAACCTCCCCCGGCAGATGTGGGCCGTGGACACCGGGTGACGCTCAGCTGCAGGACCTGGGAACCGGCTCGGGCTCCAGCGCCGCTCAGGAACGAACACAGACCCCCGTGGCCGCCATGATGGATTACGAGCCGCTCCACAGCGAGGCCAGGCCCCGCCCCCGGGCCCGCCCCCAGCAACCCCAAAGCGCGCCTCGAGAGCCCCGGGACCCTCCTGGCACCGTTTTCAAGGACACCACCGTGCCTTCCTCATCTCGTCTCCCTGCCGGTGAGAGCCTGTCCGAGCACGACCTTTTAAAGGTGATTTTTACGACTGCAAGGTGAGTAGTAAGGAAGCACCCGCCCCCTCTGTACCACTATTGGTCTCCGAGAATCCAGGTCAGTTCCCTCTCCTACGTCCTATTGGCCAATGGGGGCAGTAGTGCTAGAGCTCCCAGCCAACCGCTTTCGGCGCAACTCGCAGAGCATGCCGGGAGTTGTGGTTCCCTAGCGCCAGCCCCTGCCCGCCAGCACCCGTGACTTCTAGCCCTCAGCACCGGGCTCCTGCGCTTCGGTCCCGCCCCACTGGGAGCCGGTAGACTCTAGCCGGCCTCTCTTAGGGCCGGCCAACGTCTGCCGTGCGCCGGTGGTAAGGCCCGCGAGGAGCCAAAGCAAAGAGCAAACTACGGTTTGGATTTTCCCAGAAACGGAATTGGATTACTTCCTTGAGCCTCTTGAAGGGAGAAAAGTTGGCCTGCTCCTGGAAACCAAGGACTTGGCACCCACTCCCTGACCCCAAATTTCCACCTTTTCCCCAAGAAGCATGGATATCGGACCGAGAGAAAATTAAATGACTAGAAAGCATCCGACATATTGCTAGATAATCCGTTGTTCCTTTAGGGTATCAGGAGCTCCTGGGAGGCTAACTAACCCAGGCACGATTACAGATGTTTGAGCAATCTAACATTAAAACATCCACTGTGGAAGCCCAGAAAACGCATGGACCTTTGGCTACCAGCCCTATAAAAGCTGGCCCATGACCCAGACAAAAACACACCTATCAGAACTCATACTATGCAACTAAGATGCACCCTGGGTCCGATCTTTACTCTCCATGTCTCCCCAGAAGCACACCTACTTGACCAGGATATACCCGTTTCTAGGAGGATCCATTCACCACAGCACCTACTCTATACCACACTCATGCTTTGCATAAACCGTATTCTCACTTAACCCTGGCTGAAGCCCAATGAGGCACGGAATGTTACTCTCTACCATACGGCTGGGAAGATTCAGAAACATGACTTACTCAAGGTCACTTGCCTAGTATGTGACAAAGTCACCATTTGAGTCCAGATTGATGTTGCTCCAAATCCCATGGTTTTCCACTGTGCCATTCAGTACCAAATAACTTTTGGCCTAATGTTAGCTGCATTGTTTTCAAGTTTGTTTATTTATTTACTGGGAAAGGGGGAGGGAGAAAGGAAAAGAGACATCAATCGGTTGCAGATAGGGGACCTAGCCTGCAACCCAGCATTTGCCAAAACCTAGTCAGCCACCCTAGGCACCTTTCCCTCGGTGGGAGGAGGCCGAGGCCCAACCCACTGAGACAGCTGGTCAGGGCTGACAACTGATTTTTAAGTTGCTACTGATATTAGGGAGAAACCACAACTGCATTGTAGGTTTTGTACACTGTTATTATCTTATGTGTTTTGGAAATATTTCTATGACTTCACATAGGTTTCAAGAAATAATCACCTGGAGGACATGAACATGAAGCATATAAAAACTTGCGCAGCCCTGGCTGGTGTGACTCAGTGGATTGAGCACCAGCCTGTGAACCAGAGCATTGCTGGTTTGATTCCGTCAGGGCACGGGCCTGGGTTGCAGGCCAGGTCCCCAGTCGGGGGAGAGGCAACCACACGCAGGTGTTTTGCTCCCTCTTTCCCCCTAACAATCAAATAAAATAAAAAATAAAAAAAATATATAAAACTTGTGCAGACGCAGAACTGGAATTTACATTCAGATGGTAGCTCCACGTTGCTCTCTCACAAAACCACCTGGCTGACTTAGTCCTGGCTTACAGATCACGCTTAACAGTCCAACTCCCTTGTTCCTGTCTTGACCCATTACCTTATCCTGAAAACAACCCTAATTTCCCTACGAGACTTGCTTTCCTTTTGTTGCATGTTTTAACCTGCTCATCTTCATTCGTCACTCTCGAGCTTCAAATTAGGCAACCGAAAAAAGCAGAAACTTTTTAATATACATCTCTTGAACGAACAATTCACGTGACAAGCATTTATTGAGCCCCTGTGTGTCAAGCGCTGTTGTAGGTGCTGGAACGTAATGGGGGGAAAAGGGGCAGGAAGGGTGAAGGATGAGTTGTCATTCCCTGTATCCCCCCAGAACATACAAGGAGGAAGTGACAGCCGATAAGTAAAATGAGTAAGGATACAAAGTATTCCTCAATGCTGCAGTAAAAGGTCTGGACCCACATCCCTTCACAACTGCCCAACCCATTGTAAGAAGGATTACTTTGCTAGTTCTCTAGAGCTTCAAGCTGTTCCTCTCTCACAGGTGCTGCAGGCTTCACCTGGTCACTTTCATTCTCTGAATCATTTTCTTCACTTGCCAACTTTACAAGGTTATCAAGAGGATCACAAGGTCTTGTTTGGTTTTCCACAATTAGATTGGCATTATCTTTTATTAAAGTCAGTAGAGAGGCCAGCTGCACTTATCTATGCACTTATCTCAAAATCTCCATTTTCTACTTTAACCATTTTTCTAAGTTTAGTTGAGCTTGCCCAAGTCCAGACTAGAACATTTCTAGAGAGGGATTATATATGTTTTACTCCCTTGTATAACACTTTAGAATGATTGTTTTGAGGACTTAAAACTAGAATCCAGAGCCAAGTAAATGCCTGACCATCAGAAATAGATGTTTCCAAACACTGAATAAATCTTAACGTTCATAGTCTTTTAAGTTACTCATTTCAGTTTAATTCTGTCCTCACTTTTACAAAGCAAAGTAGCCAAAATGCTATAGGGATTCAGTACCAGTGTCATTAATCCTTACTCCATTCAGTTTATTCCCTTTTCTCCACCGCCTGACAATTTAACAAGGGCGCCCTCTAGTGGACTAAGAAAATAATCAGAAAAGGTGCTGTGCAGCCCTTTGTGTTACTTGCCCTCAGAAAATTCCACCTTCAGCAGGCACAGAATGAATCAACAGCAGGGCCCGCAGCTCCTGTGAGAGCCACAGAGGGTAATTCTCAACAGCTCCCATATGGCTCTGGTCAAAACCAAACCAAACCATCCCAGGGACCACCACTCCCTCTCCCGGGAGGCACCCATACGGCCTGGCACTTGTTCTCAAGAACACGAGAGGGGGCAAATCTGAAAGTTCCAACACATACAGCCTACAGGATGTCTGATGTCTGCAAACGCTTCATAACAGTTGATACATTTGGGACAGAAAAAAAGTGAAAATTTTAACTGTCTACTGAATAGTGTTATAAACAGAAAATAGACCACTTAATAAAAAAAGAGCCAAGCTGTATTTCAAAATTGTCAAATACAGTGTTCAACCTTCCTACCACTGAAACTACCCTCGGTTTAAATTTTGCTAGGAGACCCAACCAAGTACAGCAGTTGGGGCCTCTAGCAGAATTTACATCTGCTAAGCTCTCCTTATGCCGTACTCGGCTCCCAGGTAGTACAAAGAACACAACAGAAACAGTGCCTTTAAAAAATGTTGCCCAAAACCTACGAGTGCACTATACTTTCAACATCAGACAAAGCAACACATAAGACTTCTCACTTTCCTCAATAAGATGTCAAGATCTTGAGTCCTGGCTGGTGGCACAGTGGATAAGGCACCGGCCTGCAAACCTAAAGGTCGCTGGTTCAATTCCCACTCAGGGCACATAACCCGGTTGCCAGCCAGGTCTCCAGCCAGGTCCTCAGCTGGAGGCAGGTGAAAGGCAACCATACATTGATGTCTCTCTCCCTCTCCCTTCCCCTCTCTCTAAAAATAAAATCTTGAAAGAAAAAAAAAAGACATCAACATCTTAGTTTTATCTTTGAACCCGTAATTATTCAAGTTAATGCATTACTGCTTCAATTTTAGGAGGAAACCAGTTTTTCCCCACCTCCGTCTTCCCTACTTTGCTTTAACGTTTACCAGAGCACTTAAAACCTTTCTTCTATTACTAATAATTCACCCTCAAAGGCAGGACAATTAAGGCAGCCTAGTGCAGACACACTTGCATCAATCACTAAAGGAACATGCAATGGGAAATATTCCAATCAGGCAACTTTATTCTTGACTGCTGAGCTAACTTTACCAACTGGTCTTCAATGTCGCATGTGTGCTGCAGACGAGGGAACAGAAGCCAAAACAGACCACCTGCGGGTCGGGAGGCCATGTTTTCACAGGGGCAATTTCATGGGCATTGTGCCCTGTGAACCAATGGTGAGCAGAAGACTAAAAGTTCTCTTTGTTACTCTGGGAGGGGAGTCCCCTCGGCTGGAACACAGCCAGCTTCTGAAGACCCCAACCACCCCCAGGGCTGGGGGTCTGCAGGCAGTCCAAGGGGCCAGCCGTGCAGTTCAGCTCTCCCAGGCTGGACTGTGAACAGAAGCAAGCAGGCAGGTCTGCGGCTGGAGGCAGCTGAGGCGGGTCCACGGTGAGTTTTCCCATCATTCCAGGTCTTTGCCGAGCCACACGAGACCACCCGTCACTCCTCGCCTTCTAGAACTCCTCCAGTCAGGTGCACAGCCCTGTCCTTCCGATGCTCTGCCTCACCCCTCCTGTTCTAAAAGTCTCTGACGCGTTTCCATCACAATTTCCTCCATTATTTCTGGCTTTAAGATGTCTTTAATCTGAAAAAGAAAAGCAGCACATTTGTTCAGAAAAGGAACCGACCACAAGCAAACCAGCAAACCAAGCCAAGGCAGAAACTTTGCACGTTACTGCGAACCTTCTGTCCTCCTTCACCAGAGGCTAAGCATTACGAGATGTGATCTGCTAGAACCAGCTGAGCCAATCAGCAGGACTCTCTGGGGTACAGCTGACAGGAGGTTACCCGGCCCCCACCAAAAGCTAAAACTGGAAGGGGCAAGGTGAAGCCCGGAAGGTTGCTGCCGTACACTAGTCCTACCTGGCACTTCTGCCCTCAGACTGACACGACGCTGAGCACATTACAAACATACTGATCTACTGGACGCTCACGAAGGCTGTCCCCCGGACCACACTGATGGACATGGTAAAGGCATTTACTTAAAGGATGCGCGTGCCCTCGCTGAGAACACCAGGAGCAAACCAATGAATACTTCAGACCAGCGAGGAAAAGGAAAGCACTGAGCGGAGTACCTGATGTGGAAGGGACGCCTCATAGCAATATAGGATGCTGGTATCGTACAGCATCATCCTCTGAGTTACCAGCGAGACCACGCAGTTTCGGAGTCTGGAGATCACCTCTCGGTCAGCAAGGGAGACAGGCTACCGGAGGTGCCAAGGGAGAGCGGGGAGGGACAGGAACAGAAACAGGACCGAAATCAGTGAACAGTCACAGCAAATCACAGAAGTCGTTTCTAACTTAGTATCACTCTCGGACTCCAATCCAACGGCTGACCCCAGCAGGATTTAAAAGGACAGCTTCTTCAGCTACTACCCTA